>JAMWET010001366.1:0-22500 GCA_024036415.1 Prochilodus magdalenae | reverse complement strand
TGTAACACCGCTACACTCTACCACTGCTACCCTCTAACACCGCTACCCTCTAACACCGCTACACTCTTCCACTGTTACACTCTAACACTGCTACACTGTACAACTGCTACACTCTAACACTGCTACACTCTACCACCGCTACACTCTAACACTCGCTACACTTCTGGGATACAACTCTACAACTGCTACACACACTTGCTACACTCTACACTAACCCTAAACACTCGCACAACTGAACTACACTCTACCACAACTGCTACACTCTAAACACTGCTACACTCCAACACACACTAACTCTAAAACTACCAATCTATAACTACTACTAACACTACTACACTCTAACACCTCTACACTCTAACACTGCTACACTCTAACACCTCTACACTCTAACACTCCTACACTCTAACACTACTACACTCTAACACCTCTACACTCTAACACTGCTAAACTCTAACACTGCTACACTCTAACACCACTACACTGTACTGTAACTACATCTCTAACAACTCTACACACCTACACTGTAACACTGTGCCTGAAACACTCTAACTCACACTGCTACACCGCTAACACTGCTTCCACTCTACAAGCACTCACACACTCTAACACTGCTAAACTCTAAACTGCTACACATCACTGTGCAACACACTGCTACACCACCACAATCTAACACTCTAACACTCCTACTTACTACACACTCTAACAAGATACACTTTAACAATGCTAACTAAGCACTGCTACAACTGTATACACTACTACTGCTAACACTCACTCTAACATGCTAGCACTCTAACACACGGCTACCTACTGCTAAACTCTACCACTGCTACACTCTAACACTGCTAAACTCTACCCCTCTACACACACTGCTACACTCTAACACTGAACTACACTCCTACACTCAACACTCGCTACAACTCTACGACGCTACTACACTGGTTGACACCGATACACTCTAACAACACTGCTACACTCTAACACCGACTACACTCATACCACCTCGCTAAACGTCTAACAACTGCTACAACTCTAACACACTAGCTGCTTATTCACGCTACATCACCACTGTTACACTCTTACCACCGTCTACACTCTAACACCTTTCAGTACACTCTAACACTGACTCTAACACCTACTACACTCTAACACCGCTACACTCTAACACGCTCTACTCTCACTGCACTACACACTCTAACACCGCTACCCTCTAACACCGCTACACTCTTCCACTGTTACACTCTAACACTGCTACACTCTGTACAAACACCTCACTACACCTCTAACACTACACTGCTACACTGTCTACCACTGCACTACAACACTCTAACACCTGCTACTATTCTAACACCTCTAACCTAACACCTGCTACACTCTCAACACTACTACACTCTACCACTGCTACAACTCTAACACTGTGCTACACTCTAACACCCTACATATGCTACACTCTAACCACCTCTCTACACTACACTGATAAGTCATACTCTATACTAACACTGCTAACACTCTAACACTCTAACACCTGCTAAACTCTAACACTGCTACACTCTAACACCACTACACTCTAACACCGCTATACTCTAACACTGCTACACTCTAACACTGCTACCACTCTAACACCATGCTACCAACTAACACGCTACACTCTAACACTGCTACTACTATCATCTACACTCTAACCTACTAACACTTGAACCCTAGCTACACTCTAACACCTCTACACTCTAACACTGCTACACTCTAACACCGCTTCACTCTAACACTCCTACACTCTAACACTACTACACTCTAACACTGCTACACTCTAACACTGCTAAACTCTAACACTGCTACACTCTAACACCACTACACTCTAACACTGCTATACTCTAACACTGCTACACTCTAACACCGCTACACTCTAACACTGCTAAACTCTACCACTGCTACACTCTAACACTGCTACACTCTAACCCTGCTACACTCCAACACTGCTACACTCTAACACCACTACACTCTAACACTGCTACACTCTAACCCCGCTACACTCTACCACTGCTACACTCTAACACCGCTACACTCTAACACTGCTACACTCTACTGTTACACTCTTGTTACACTTAAACACTGTCGCTACACAACTCTAACACTGCTACCACTCTACACACACTGCTACACTCTACAACACTGCTACACTTTAACAACCTCTGCGATCTACACTCTAACACTCTTAAACACACTCTACCTCGTACCGGCTACCACTGTACCACCGCTACACTGTAACACTGCTACACTCTAACACTGTTATACTCTAACACTGTTACACTCTAACACTGCTACACTCTAACACTGTTACACTCTAACACTGCTACACTTTAACACCGCTACACTCTAACACTGCTACACTCTACCACCGCTACACTGTACCACCGCTACACTGTAACACTGCTACACTCTAACACTGTTATACTCTAACACCGCTACACTCTACCACTGCTACACTCTAACACCGCTACACTCTAACACTGCTACACTCTAACACTGCTACACTCTAACACTGCTACACTCTAACACCGCTACACTCTAACACTGCTACACTCTAACACTGCTACACTCTAACACCGCTACACTCTAACACTGCTACACTCTAACACTGCTACACTCTAACACTGCTACACTTTAACACCGCTACACTCTACCACTGCTACACTCTACCACCGCTACACTCTAACACTGCTACACTCCCCTTTAACAGTTACCAAGTGTTAAACATCGTCTAACATGGTCTAATCCTGCAGTGATTCAAATGTAGGAAATGTTAGAACACATATTAACACTCTTAGAATATGGCACCCACCAACAATCCACTCCGCATTAACACACATGTGCAAATATGCCTCTGTAAGACCTACCAAGGAGGGTAATTTAAGCTGGGGGTTGGGGGCGGAGGGGGGTTGTTTTTCTCACCTGTAAACAGGTTAAACAGAAGGGACTTGGGGAGATGTTGCTGCAGTTGAATCTGAGAGGTGGAGCTAAAGGCTGCAGAAACTAACCTGAGCTCAATGCTACAAAACTTTCTGTTTTTTTACATTTGATTGCTCACAGTGGCTCCAACTTGAAAACAGCTCACTTTGGCTCCATCACATATGTAAGTGCTTTGGCTGTGGATACATCTGAGCAGCAGGCTGGGGATTTGCAGAACCCAAGTAAATGTAACAATCTTCGATTGCTGGGCCTGCCTGAGGACACTGTAAAGGATGAAGCTCGCTTCATCAATTCTAAGGAGGAAGGTGTAAACATCTAGTTTATGTTTTGTTAGCTCAGCTTAGGTTTTGACATTATAGACTTTGCTATTAGTAAACTTATTATATTATGATTTTATATAGAACACAACTTCTATTGGTGCCTTCTTAACCAGGATTTATCTCATTGTATATTTTATTAGGTGAACATGATTTGTGTTAGGATATGTTAAAGGGGAAGTGCACATGTTCATTGCTCAGTTTACGGTGAGTTTTTAGGCATGAGTTATGAGGGGTGAGTTATGAGGGGTGAGTTATGGGACTTTGGAGATTTAAATTCATCATTATTTAGCCTCATGTTTACAGTACAGGATTGGACAACCATAACTCAATATACTCAATGCACAGGATTTTAGGATTACTGCAGAAAAACTAAATAAGATTCTGTAACACAAGAACTATGTTTCCCTGAGGAGGATGTTTACAGATACATTCTATAAAGTCATTTCTTTTTATCTAGGAAAGAGGCAGCGATGCTGAGGGCAGAATAGCTTATATCTTACCCTAACCCTAGAAGATTGAATTTGATCTGTTTATGCCTGTCTACTGACAACCCCATTTCTTCTCTCCACTCCCAACTTATCTTTTGAATATGTCAGATATTGAGCTGTTTTTGGGGCAGATACGTACACATATGTCCCATAACTTAGATAGGTCTAGAGAGAGTGAATCATGTGATCAGGCCTTTCTACTGAGTAGGACGATGCATATTTCCCTCTTCACTGATAATCTGAGGCATTTTTTCAGAAAGACACACAGTTTTTGTTATGTATTCATTTCCTGTACTATTTAGCATCACAGTGCAGGTACTGTGCTCACAGTAGAAAACCCTACGATCCTGACCCTCTGGCAGTAATGGGGTTAAAGCCTTGTATGCTTTCAAAACAGTGGACCAGGTCTTCTCTGTGTTCAAACATAGTACTGGTGGAATGGCTGTGAAAGTTCCTTCTGAAATTGCTGGACGGTGGTAGTCTGTGGGCCACAACTTTATTTAGAACATCTGTGCACTCTGGAAAGAGAGCTGGCAAGATTAGAAACAAATCTCTAATTGGGTACGTGAGATGTGGCCTGTGGCATTATCAGGTTGATGTGCATAGCAGGGGATGTAGTGGGTATTTGGGTACAGATCTTTCATCTTTCTCTGAACACCTGCAGTGGCAACCTGCGTATCGCTGGTTCCACCATATGCCTTACATATCAGTAAGGATGGCAGAAAGACAGTCTTTTAGTGCTGTAGCAATGGAGTCAGCTGTCTTTCCTGCACATTGTCTTTGGCATTAATGTAACATAGCACAAACACAAGTTGGTACTGCGTAGCAATATCCTGTCTCATGTGCCTGGATTGAGAGAAAATTACTGCTCTGAACTTCTTTGATTATTTGTTCACTCACAACAGACAGCATACGTTCCACTAGCTTATTCCAGATGACTGTGGCTACTTGCATTTTTCAGGACTATGTTTTAAGTCCATAGCCCCATTGTTCTCCAGAGTATTCTGTTGTTGTCGGTATCACTTGCATTGCTAACTAACCCTGTCATAACAAGAGCTGGGGAAGTCCTGGGTGTAAGCTTGTCCGCAATCATTTGTTGACTGTAATATATTAGTTGTAATATATTACAGCACCTAATATTACTTAATGTTTACCATTCAATGATGTGACGTAATGTGAAGTAAGCTGACCTGAGAATCTCCAGTTTACAGTGCAGTCCAGGAGCGAGAGCGACTCCACTCCTGAATCCTGCAGGTCATTGTCAGTGAGGTCCAACTCACTCAAAGTTTTCTTTCAGTATAAGCGATTCCAGATTTTCACAGGTCTTTATCGCACCATCAACACCAAGCTGACCTGCTAATGGTACAGTAAATACAATACATTTTACAAGTTGCCAAAGCAAATTGATCAATTGGTTTGATCTAATAATACATAATATGTTGTATAATGTATATATATGTTGCATGTGTGGTATATTATGTTCCACAGAAATATCTGCAATTTTTCTTGAATTATACTTAACATAAGAATAAACCATTGTTTAACAATGTGAAATGCTATATTTGCTATATATGTATGCTCGTTTTTCCTGTTATCTTTTCACCGGCTTCTTGGCACCTTGCTTGCTATCGTACTTTTGCAATTTGTGAGTTAATGTGTACTTTGCACTTGTGTGTGTCTGTGAACATGTGTGTGTGAATGTGTCTGTACGTGTATGTGAGTGTGTGTGTATGTGTGTGTGTCTGTACGTGTGTGTGAGTGTGTGTGTATGTGTGTGTGTCTGTACGTGTGTGTGTGTGAGTGTATGTGTGTGTGTCTGTACGTGTGTGAGTGTGTGTGTATGTGTGTGTGTCTGTACGTGTGTGTGTGTGTGTGAGTGTGTGTGTATGTGTCTGTACGTGTGTGTGTGTGTGTGTGTACATGTGTGTGTGAGAGTGTGTGTGTGTACGTGTCTGTACGTGTGTCTGTACGTGTGTGTGTGTGAGTGTGTGTGTGTACGTGTGTGTACGTGTGTGAGTGTGTGTGTGTGTGTGTGTGTGTCTGTACGTGTGTGTGTGTGTGAACGTGTGTGAGTGTGTGTCTGTACGTGTGTGTGTGTGTGTGTGTATACGTGTGTGTGTGAGTGTGTGTACGTGTGTGTGTGTGTGTGTGTGAGTGTATGTACGTGTGTGTGTGAGTGTGTGAGTGTGTGTGTGTGTCTGTGTGTGTGTGTACGTCTGTGTGTGTGTGTGTGAGTGTGTGTGTGTGTGTGAGTGTGTGTGTCTGTGTCTGTGATTGTGTGTGTGAGTGTGTGTGTGTCTGTACGTGTGTGTGTGTGAGTGTGTGTGTGTGTGTGAGTGTGTGTGTGTGTGTGTGTGTGTGTGAGATATATTTTAGCTGGGTAGTGATCAGGATGGAGTGCTCAGGATTGTCCTGTACTATCTATTCATGCGTAAAGCTGTTCCTATTTGGAACCCTTAACATGTATTGTACTGAAACCTGTAGCTCTGTGGGATCTTCAATTTCCCTCTGGGATCAATAAAGTATCTATCTATCTTGTTAGTGTTTTTTATTTTTTATGTTTTGTGACACTAAATGTTAAATCGATACATAATAAACTTTTTTTTTATTGATAAGTTGATGCAGTTATGACCCACGGTCATTAAATGTATCAATCATTTACCTCAAACATGTTTGCTTTCGATTTTTTCTTCTCCTTCACTCATGTAATATTTCCTGGGGTGTAATTCCCTAGGTGGCATAGTGATGTTTTTTGTGACCCTCGTTAAAATTCATATTTTAATGAGGGTCACAAATGGTTATTCAGAAACGAAGGACAGTTCTCAAGGAGATTTTATTAAGAAGACTAAGGTCAGTACCATCATCCCAGGACTGTCACGGTGCTGTTGTGTTTACAAAGATGAAACAAAGGTCACTAAATAACAAAGCACGTCTGATTAGAGACTAAAGAACATAATTAGAATCTTTTATGTTTCTGTCAGAAACCTTGTTGAATGGAAATGGTCCAGCAACTTCCTCTGCAGGAATACCATTGTTGGTGAATTGATGTACTTTGAGTATGCTGATCAACCGTTTTAGTGACTGTGTTATTATTCTGTGTTACTGATTGTAATTTATATACCTCCCAAGACAAATAGTACTTTTTGGGCAGAAATTGTGGTACTAATATTAATTGTATCCACAAGTTATGATAAATTTCCCTCTCCACTGACATCCGACTAACATGTTGATAAGCCATCAGACAGTGAAGCGTTAGAACTAGACACATTTAATTTGGAGCAGCATGTGAGCAGCTGTAACCCCAGCTGTAACTAGGCCACATCCTGGACCTGATCATCACTAATGGTCACTAAATGTACAGTCATGTAATGAAAACATCCAGACAGTCCTGAATGCAATTAATAAACACAAAAATAATACCAAGCTCCTTTCCTCCACCGAATACATTTACAATGATACTTTATATCTAAGCAAAATCTCAAATTCAGGAAATCAAACACGTAAAGGTGTTCGGTTCTTTAGATAAATGTGCTTTTGTGGATGATATATGCCGTTTTAGTGTAAGTTTCTTGTATCTACACCCCTAATGCTTAAATTTAGCATAATAATTTAATTAGAATTCATTTGTAAACAACTAGTTATTACAAAAATAACTATTTTTTAACTTTAGGTGCATTTTTAGAAAATGTAAGTTTTTCTACAACTTCTACTTTTTCAAACTAGATTACTACCACTTTTCCTTAAGTCAAAACTTGTGTACTTCTACCAACTTTAAATCATATCTAGAAAATAGCAGTTATTGCTGTTACTAAGAAGCCATTTATTAAAATACACTATATTGCCAAAAGTATTCACTCCCCCATCCAAATCATTGAATTCAGGTGTTCCAATTACACACCTCGAGTTGTTGCCCTGTGATAAAGACAATGACTGAGAGAAAATGAAGGATGTTTGACAGAAGGCAAGGCAAGTTTATTTGTATAGCACTTTTCGCACACAAGGGCAATTCTTTACATAAAAGGGAGAAAATACTAAGAAATAAAAACAAAATAGAAGTAAAATAAACATATAAAAATGATTAAAATATCATTAATATCACTAATCATTCAAATGAATGAATAAAGTCTAAATAAAGTCAGTATTAGAATGAGGAATAAAGAGTGGCGCTACAGGAGAGTACCAGTGTTTTAGACTGAGTTGAAGGTTTTATGTCCAGATCTAACAGGAATGTCTTCAGTCTGGATTTAAGACTACTGTCGGGGCTGCGTAAGAGCTAAACTCCGCCCCTCCATGTTTAGTCTATACCTTAGGCTGGACTGACTGACCTGCTCCTAACAGTCTGAGAGCTCTGCTCGGCTCATACGGCTGCACCAGGTCAGATAAATATGCTGGTCCTGAACCACTGAGACGTTTATAGACCAGAACCAGGACCAAGTCTATCCTGTAGCAGACTGGGATCCAGTGTAGGGATTTAGGAACGGGAGGGATGGGGTCCCTTCTGTTACTCGGGATGAGGACTCGGGGGGAGGACCCAGGGTGAGGATTCCGGGTTAGGACTCTGCGTGAGGACCCTGGGTGGGGACTCTGGGTGAGGACTCTGGGTGAGGACTCTGGGTGAGGACCCTGGGTGAGGACTCTGGGTGAGGACTCTGGGTGAGGACTATGGGTGAGGACCCTGGGTGAGGACTATGGGTGAGGACTATGGGTGAGGACTCTGGGTGAGGACTCTGGGTGAGGACTATGGGTGAGGACTATGGGTGAGGACTATGGGTGAGGAATCTGGTTGAGGACTTTGGGTGAGGACTCTGGGTGAGGACTATGGGTGAGGACTCTGGTTAAGGACTTTGGGTGAGGACCCTGGGTGAAGACTCTGGTTGAGGACTCTGGGTGAGGACTCTGGGTGAAGACTCTGGGTGAGGACTCTGGGTGAGGACTATGGGTGAGGACTCTGGGTGAAGACTCTGGGCGAGGACTCTGGGTGAGGACTATGGGTGAAGACTCTGGGTGAGGACTCTGGGTGAGGACTTTGGGTGAGGACCCTGGGTGAGGACTATGGGTGAAGACTATGGGTGAGGACTATGGGTGAGGACTATGGGTGAGGAATCTGGTTGAGGACTTTGGGTGAGGACTCTGGGTGAGGACTATGGGTGAGGACTCTGGTTAAGGACTTTGGGTGAGGACCCTGGGTGAAGACTCTGGGTGAGGACTCTGGGTGAAGACTCTGGGTGAGGACTCTGGGTGAGGACTATGGGTGAGGACTCTGGGTGAAGACTCTGGGCGAGGACTCTGGGTGAGGACTATGGGTGAAGACTCTGGGTGAGGACTCTGGGTGAGGACTTTGGGTGAGGACCCTGGGTGAGGACTATGGGTGAAGACTCTGGGTGAGGACTCTGGGTGAGGACTATGGGTGAGGACCCTGGGTGAGGACTCTGGGTGAGGACTCTGGGTGAGGTCTGTGGGTGAGGACTCTGGGTGAGGACTCTCGGTGAGGACTCTGGGTGAGGACTCTGGGTGAGGTCTGTGGGTGAGGACTCTGGGTGAGGACTCTGGGTGAGGACTCTGGGTGAGGTCTGTGGGTGAGGACCCTGGGTGAGGACTCTGGGTGAGGACCCTGGGTGAGGACTCTGGGTGAGGACTCTGGGTGAGGACTCTGGGTGAGGACTATGGGTGAGGACTCTGGTTGAGGACTTTGGGTGAGGACCCTGGGTGAGGACTATGGGTGAAGACTCTGGGTGAGGACTCTGGGTGAGGACTATGGGTGAGGACCCTGGGTGAGGACTCTGGGTGAGGACTATGGGTGAGGACTCTGGGTGAGGACCCTGGGTGAGGACTCTGGGTGAGGACTCTGGGTGAGGACTATGGGTGAGGACCCTGGGTGAGGACTCTGGGTGAGGATCCTGGGTGAGGATTTGGTCGGAGTCTAAGAAGGCTATGTAGGTGTACATTTTGTATAATGAATAAATAAAGCATGTTTGGTTCACGCCAGTCAGGGTGCTCGGGCCCGTCCCCAGTTGGGCCCCAGCTGTTTTTGTTCCAGCTGGTGCTCTTAGATTCGCAGGTACTGACCGTCTGCATACCTTCAGTACAGGGACCGGTGAGAGACTCTCTCAGTAACTCTGCTTCTAAGCCGTGGAGCTCAGTTCAGCTCCTGTTAATTATAGTTAATTGTAGTATTCATTATAGTTTTTACAACAACTGCAGTGTGGTTTAAGAGCCAAAGGCCTCGTATTGGTCAATGCCACGTATGAGGTTTAAGGTATAAAAAACTATTTTACAATAAATAGTTCATTACATAAATAGTTTCAACTCAGAATTCAGTTCACAGTGTGGTAATGTGTACAACCTGAAAGAGTGATGAGTAATTTTAATATCGTACTTCTATAATATATCATGTAAGACACTGAACACTTTTTTGAATAAATCCCTGGACTTGAATTACAGATTTGGCAAGCCAGCTAATCCACAAAGACAAACTATACAATGCTGATAATAGAAATACCTGGGAGTCCGATGGACAGTGACCTCTATTTAAGATCTATTCAGGGCACTTTTAGCCATACCTAATGTAGTTTAACTTTCATTTGATTCTCAGTTAGCCTTTCTGTGTGATATTCTCCATGCTCAGTACTTCTAATTTGTGCTTTATGTAATCCTGTGCTACTCTCTTATAGTGGTTACCTAATGTTAATCTTTGACTCCTTGAAGTCTCACAGTAAATTGGGAATAATTTGAAGAATAATATGACTCCTCACAGAACAGTAGGACTTTAAACCCAAGTTCCTTTATCTTAGCTTTATGGTACTGAACACTCCAGTTCACTCCAGTGCATCTTAAAATGTTTAGCGACATGTGTTAACACCACGACAGGATAAGAGCTTGGTCTCAAAGTCCTTGCCCATATGTAACCAGGGGGTTGAGGATGGTTGTAAGTGCAAAATGGTTTTATTTGGAGCATTCAAACACACCCAGTCCTGATTACAGATCAACACACAGGCAGGCAACATCAGGACCGTACTGAAATACTAATACGCAGGAAACAAAACCAGGAGATAAGGCAAGAAACAAAACACGGGCAAGAAAAAACAAAAGACACGTCACAAATGAAGTTCTGCCAGGAAGACTCCAAAGCCACGTCACTCATTCACTCATTACTCTGACCAAATGCGACACGCCACGCCTTTAAAAGGATTTAACTCACGCATTGGTATTAACCCATTCATATCTGGCAAGAACTACAAGGGGTCCGAACCGATTTAAGACCTGGCCTGAGGACAGAAGATTAAATTTAGTTTTCCATCACTTTTGCCTTTGTGTCGTTCTGGCAGACCTCAGATTAGGTACACAGAGGCTTTGCAAACTAAGTGAGCAAACAAAGTGGAGCAGGTGAAGCAGGTGGAGCCAGAAAAGAAACACAAGGCACATGTCAGGAGCCTTGTGCAGTACCACGCGATCCAGAAAGCTGGATAGTTGAGCAGTGGAGGAAGCAACACTGTAGAAGACACTGCCTGAGACCTTTCACAGCGATGTCTAAGAAATATGAAAGTCTAAAAGTCGAAACCTTAGGACAGATCAAAGGGAAACGGTGCAAGTGAGGAAAGAGACAGGCAGAGATCTCACATGGAGCGTAGTATGAATAAGTTGTTAATACACGTGTTCAATTTTACAGATCCTAACCGACATGATAACTTCTAGTGTCATGTGATACAATAAAATCATTTCATTTCTGATCTGTTGAAAGTGTGATTGTTGTCTCTTGATTTTTGAACTGCCTTATCATTTTAATAGTTTTATTGCTTCTTAAATGTAGCCGTTATATTGACTTTTTATGGCAATGAATTACTTCACAGTACAGTCACTTCAGTTTGGCTAGTGTATGAAATGTATGAGACATACTGAACGGATGTGTTGGGGCTGTGTATTTAAAATTACAATTTTATATTGTATTGTATTTGACTATTAACCCACACTGCACTCCACCACCTGGACAGCACTAACTCATATGTGAGGATACTGTTCATCTCTTCCAGACTCATCCACAAGCTGAGCACACTGGGGATAACCAACACACTGGATCATGGACTTCCTCACCTGCAGACCACAGTGTGTTAGGATGGGTGAACACCTCACCCTCCCTCACACTCAGCACAGGATGTCCCCAAGGCATTGTTCTCTCCCCGCTGCTGTACACTCTGTACACCCACGACTGCACTACAACCCACAGTCCCAACACCATCATGGAGTTTACCGATGACACAACAATAATTGGCAACATCACCAATGATGATGAGGGCCCATACAGAGAGGAGGTCAAGCTCCTCACAGAATGGTGTGCCGCCAACAACCTCTCCTCAATGTCAGCAAAACCAAAGAGCTGATTATTTACTTCAGGAAGGGGGGAAGAACGCACACACCACTGAACATTGGAGGGATGGTGGTGGAAAGAGCGAGCAGCTTTAAGTTCCTCGGTGTCCACTTAGCCGAGGATCTTACCTGGACGTTTAACACACAGAAAGGCCCAACAACGCCTCCACTTTCTACGAAGGCTGAGGAGAGTCAACCTGCCACAGCAGCTCCTCTGCAACTTCTACAGATCCACCGTGGAGAGCATCCTGACCAGCTGCATCACTGTGTGACATGGCAGCACTACCTCTCCGGAGCACAAGGCCTGTATATGTGTATATATAATATTTCACATCTATCATATATCATATTTGCCTCCCATAGGTTTAAATCAAATTAATTAATAGTTTTTTACTTTTTTATTACAGTAGTATATGAGAAATTATTATTTACCTGTCTTCTGCTTTTTACAGTGTAAACAGTTAACCTCTATTATATTTGATTATGATAAAGTACTGAGTGTGGGGGATTTTAATATCCATGTAGATGATGCCACAAACAGATTTACCCTAGAATTTCCAAACATTGTTGAATCTTTTAATTCAATGCTTTGTGTCAGCCTTGACTCATAATCACTTTGGATTAGGTTACTGCATTGGGACTTTGGTTACTCAGATTTTATTACTCTGGGTTGTAGCCATAATTCTCTTTATCCTTGGTTAATTGGTAATGTTGTGCAACAGGCAGGGCATGAATGGAAATGGCTGTAGCCTCAGGTTCATTCCCTGTATAGAAAATATTTTGGTTTTTTTTTCAGGAAGACTATAGCTAAACCAAGGTGTTTCCTGATCAGTGGTGTTAAATCTAACACGCATGATTCTAACGTTGGCTGTAAACAGATTTCAGAGTATTTTACAGACAAGATTACTGACACCAGAGCTAATATTCCATCTCCTTGCAAGGACATTTCCCAGTTATTTCAAGGCTCTAATTTTGAATCAGTTTATTCCAGTTACTCTGGAGTAGACAGAGGTTGTGCAGCCTTTGCAGTCCTCTTTTAGTCTGTGAGGTGCCCCTGCTTCAAGGGTAGCAGGCCATCCTTACTCTGAAGGAAAGGTGATGTGGTACAGTGAGTATAGGGTTAAGTGCAGGTGAGTTATCTCTCAGAGACACGCCTGTTTCACAGTCCCACTTCCCCAACTTTCAGCTCAGAGAAAAAGAAACTTTGTTCCATTCAGTGGTGGAGCTGCTGCTGTACGAGTCTCTGACTGCGCTGGTGCTGGTGGATCTGCAGGGAGATGGCAGGTATTTCAGTAGACCAGTTTAACTGTTCAGTCTGTCTGGACATCCTGAACGATCCAGTGACCACTCCCTGTGGACACAGTTTCTGTCTGGTGTGTATTAACACCTGCTGGGACCAGGATGACCTGAAGGGTGAGTACACCTGCCCTCAGTGCAAAGGCAGCATCAAACCAAGACCTGTGTTATCCAAGAACGTGATGCTTGCTGAGATGATGGAGAAGCTGAAGCTCTCAGCAGGCGGAGAGTCGGTGGAGTGTGATGTCTGCATTGGGAGGAAATTCCGAGCTGAGAAGTCCTGCCTGGTGTGTCTGGCCTCGTACTGTGAAACCCACCTCCAGCCTCATCATCAGTCTCCTGCCTTTAAGAAGCACAAGCTGGTCAAAGCCTCCAGACGCCTCCAGGAGCAGATCTGCTCGGAGCATGAGAAGCGTCTGCAGGTGTACTGTCGCACTGACCAGCAGTGTATCTGCATGCTGTGTACCATGGACTACCATAGAGGACACGACACGGTATCAGCTGCGGCAGAGCGAGCTGAGAGACAGGTGAGAACTGCATTCAGATGATTTACACCTGTCTTCCTATCATAACCCTGCTATAGATCGAGTCCACTGTGGATTCATGCCAACGAGCTAATAATCAAAAATAAGTCTGTTAGTCTGCACAGCAGTTTAACCCCACAACACACTCATAAGACACCTAACACACTCAGAGGAATTCCTTTTTCAAGTAAAAGCAACCTGGTCATCATGTACTGATGATGCAATTTATCCATCTAATCTGGCAAAATCTTGGACAGTATGTTAGTATTGAGAGGTGCTAATGAGATTGGCCTATATTTAATATCTAACCAGCAGGGAAGAGACAAAGCCAGAACCAAAAGAACAGGCCAAACCAACAATCAGAACAAAAGGGAAAAGACAAAGACAGAAACCATAAAACAAGCCACAATTAATCACCAGAGGAAACCAGGAACAGGAAGAACCGCCAAGAAATCAAACAATCTCGCGCACAGGCTGAGGACAAATGAAGGAGTATAGATACAGACATATGATGAGCAGCAGGTGAATCAGTACTCTGGGGAAGGAGGCTCAGGATTGGTGGATTCCGAGTATGTGTTAATGACATCATGACAGGGTGCATGGTGGGAAATGTAGTTTGTGGAGTTGACAGAGCAGGAGGAATCCCCGGAGGTGTGCCAAATAGTATGTACAGTACAAATACAAAACGACAAAAGTACAAAAGTGTAATACACTGTGGACAAACAGCGAGTGAACAAACACGATACACATAAAACATGTTAGCGGAGGAGGTAGCCCAGCTGCTGCCATCTCCAGTACCTCCGAGGGTCTTCTTCCTTTTTTAATAACAAGGTAAATAGAGCCAGAGAAAAAGGTGGGCCAGCAGAGAAAGAGTCAGGTCAGCTGTACCCTCTCTTATACCTCCATGGATATACTATACAGAAGTGGGGCTACAGAGCTGTATAACACTCTGCTGTGAAGCCGTCTGTGCCTGGTGATTTACCAGAGGCCAGTTTACTCACCACTCTATAATCTCTTCCTTAGTCTCTTCATTAGTCATTCCGAACTTGTGATTACGTTTTAGATCACACTGATAAAGAAAACTTTCTACAGAGTTCATAAACTCTCCAGCACCACTCTATTATGGATTATGGATTATGGATTGTGTTTCTGTAGAGGAAACTGGTGGACACCAAGAGACAATTCCAGCAGAGGACCCAGGAGAAAGAGAAGGAGGTTCAGGAGCTGAACAACACTTTGGAGTCTTACAAGGTGAGTTTGGAATAGAAGAAAATCAAGAGCTGATTTCTAGAAGTGGATTAATCTGTTTTAGGATCTGTTAGGTAAGATCATGCTGTTGGCGAGATAAATAGATAGATAGATAGATAGATAGATAGATAGATAGATAGATAGAAAGATAGATAGATAGACCCACTCCTCTCTCCTGTGCACCGACAGCGCTCTGCTCGGACAGCAGTGCAGGACACTGAGAGGATCCTCACTGAGCTGATCTCCTCCATTGAGAGAAGACGCTCTGAGGTACTACAGCTGATCAGGGATCAGGAGGAGGCTGCAGCGGGTCGAGTGGAAGGAGTCCTGAAGAGACTGGAGGAGGAGATCTCTGAGCTGAGGAGGAGAAACACCGAGCTGGAGCAGCTCTCACTCACTGAGGACCACATCCATTTCCTCCAGGTAACAGCACCATCAGAACCTCCACCCTAGATTCACCAGGTAACCTCAGAGCCTTTCAGAGAAGAGGCTGGAGAGTCAGGCTACTGTAGCTTGTAATAATTTAGATATGAAAATACAGCTGTCATCAAATCGTTTACATTTCTATCCTTTATTTGAGGTACGAACTCAAAGCATTAAAATCAGCATTAAAACGAAACAACTTCAAAACACTGAGTAGTGAAAACCCTGTATCAAAAAACACAGAGGAGGTATACAGTGAAAGACTGGAGCCCTGAGGAACCCCACGGGTCGCGTCTATAGAGAGGACAGTAAACATTTTAGAGTCAAATAAGATCCAGCTGGTCAGGTACAGCAGGGACGTTCCCTGTTAGTTGGAGGTGTTGACAGTGTGTGGGATTCTGGGTTAGTGTGGCTACCATGGAAACAAATCCGACTGGACAGAGCACGTTTTGCCTGTTAAAGTGCCCACTTTCAATAAAAGAGCACTGCAGGCACAATGTTTCCGCTGTCTTCAGGGCCAACACTGCAATCATTTCAATCTAGAGCTTTTCAACTCTTCAAAAGGCCACACTTTTCAAAAAGTTGTGTTTTGAGAAACTTTTACACATTTGACACAATTTTCACCAAATTCTTTCAAGTAAAAGACAATTTAGACATCACCCTTATAATTTTATAGAACGGAGCGACTGAGGACCAAGAACTGAAATGCTTAGGCTTCGTTTTAGCAAATAAAAGCACGCTGGGTTTCTCCGTCACTGTGTTTGGCACCTAGCTGAACCAGTTAGCCAGTTTTGAACAGCCTGAAACACAATGAAGATGAAGATATCCATAACCTCTCTGTGTCTTCCTCCACACACACACTACAGTATAAAAGCTCAAATCCATCATTTCCTTTCAGAGAGGTTGTGGCAGTGTAATTTATAAACCTACTCTGATAAAGAGTCAAGACATGTACAGTTTAATCCTATCAGCTTAATTGTTTTTATGTTTATGAATCTGCTCATCAAAGGACCATCCAAGTCCTTTATGTGAAACTCGACAACAGTTTAATAGAATCCAGAAAAATCTTAAAGGAATTTCAAAAACAAACAGGGGGGGGCCCCCAAGATAGCCAGGAGCTGCACTCACATAAAAACAACAGCGTACTTATAAAAGCTACCATATACAAACATAGACACGGGCCGAGGTACAAACAAAGAATGGTACAAATCCCTCTCTCTAAACGGGATCGATATCTTCAGTCCCCAAACGATGGTTAAGCACTGTTAAAGGAAAGCTGATGTAACACAATGGTAAACATGCAGTCCAGGCCTTTTAAAGGCATCAGGTTAGAAACAAGCAGATACTTACAGAAAGCTGTGAAAGGCTTATGGATGGTTCATAGGTTCATAAAATTGTTTGTGATTTTGTTCTGAGTTTAATACAGATCAATCAGTTTTTACTAATCACAGCTCTCTGTTTCCATTAGCATTCAAGAGTAAAACCCAGACCCCCCCGTCTCTATTAGCTCTTCATGGATGGGAGTAAACTGACATGAGTTTGATCTGTAGAACACTGGTTGTCTTTTGGTTCTCCGTAGAGTTTCCAGTCTCTCTCAGTTCCTCCTGGACTGACCTCTATCATATTCAGTCCTAATAACTCCTTTAAGGAGGTGTTGGACTCTGTGTCTCAGCTGAGAGTGAAAGTGGAGCAGCTCTGCGAGGAGGAGTCTGGAAAGATCTCTAATGGAGGTAAGATATACAGATGTTCTCCTCCTGAGATTATTAGATGTGAGAAGCTGCAGATTCTCCTGATTATTGTAGGTGTTTGAAAAAGACAATGTTCCCGTTCAGGTTATTTATACATTTCCATGACCTTTCCAACTACACTTACTGGGCACTTTACTGGGAACAACGGTACACTGGCTGATCCACATACTTATCACTGAGTTGTGTAGGACCAGTGCAGATATGGACCAGCAACTTTAGGCAAAGCTCACATCCATCTTTAGGAGGAAGAACACATGTGGCCTCAGTGATTTTCAGCAGGATCAGCAGAGGATGGCCAGCCAGCTGAGAGAAAGGCTATGGTAACTCTGATAACCACTTTATAGAACTGTGGTGCCGAAAAGCATCTCAAAACACACCACCCGTCCAACCAAAGGCTACAACAGCAGAAGGTTCCGCTTGGGTTGCACTTCTGTCAGCTAGAAACAGAATTAAGGCTGAAGTAATCTTCGTTTTTAAATTCAAATCATTATGGTAATTCCTATTATTATTATTAATTAAAAACGGATTATTATAAAGTGGTGTTGGCTATTCTAGGCCAGACATGAGAGGGCTGCCCTTTTTTGTCTGTCACGTCCCTTGTATGCCACCTTTCATTTAACACCTCCTCCCTGCTTTGGGTCTCCTATAACACTGATAACACCATCCTTCACAAAGTGCTTTAGGTATGGCTATGTTTGTGTCCACCTCTGGAGTTTGTTGGTCTCACCTGACAATAGAACACGCTCCCTCTGGACATTTTAGAGGGACCTGGTACACTGTAGGTGCTTTACTTTGTTGAAATGACTCCATGATCTAACTCTGTTAAAGCTCTAATTGACAGTAGCTTAAGCCACTGATATTCAACCAAATTATTTTTACACTGTTTATATTTTCAGTGAAAAAGATCCAGATTCTCCCTCCAGAACTCAAAACCAGAGCAGAGTTTCTGGAGTGTAAGACACACACACTTACACACACACACACACACACACACACACTCGCACGCACTCGCACGCACTCACACACACACACACACACACACACTCACTCACTCACACACACACATACACACTCACACACACACACACACACACACACACTACACACTCACACACACACTACACACACACTCACACACACACACACACACACACACACACACTACACAATCACACACACACACACACACACACATACACACACACGCTACACACTCACACACACACACTACAAACACACTCACACACACACACACAGACACATACACCTCCTCTATTACACCCACACATACACTATCACCCTATACATTCACACACCACACACACTACACATCACACACACTCACACACCACACTCACAACACACATACCACATACACACACACACACCACAACACACACACATACCACACAGAGACACCACACAAAACAAACACACCACCAAACTACACACACAACAACACACACACACACTCTCTTACACACACATGGTATACACACACACACACACACTGCTTGTGTGTGTTCTAATGTGTGTTTATTGTGTTCAGATGCTGCTGATCTCACTCTGGATCCAAACACAGTGAACAAAGAACTCTCTCTGTCGGAGAGGAACAGAAAGGTGGAGAGGGTCGGCGAAGACCAGCTGTACCCAGATCATCCAGACAGATTTGATTCCTGGCCACAGGCTCTGAGTGTGGAGAGTCTGAATGGACGCTGCTACTGGGAGGTTCTGTGGGACGGAGTGGCTGATATATCAGTGTCCTACAGAGGAATCAGGAGGAAGGGTTACAGTGACGGACAGCTGTGTTCGCGGGAACAGTACACAGTCCTGTGAGTCTTGAATGCTGCCCATCTAATAAAACAGTTACACCGTTCTGTGTGGCACAAATAAACATTAGAAACCTGACTCCTACATGCCCACACAACCTCCCCCTCTAAACAGAGTTTAGGGGTTCTTGTAACCTGGACCTGTTCGGGGTCAGCACTCTGTAGCCTGAGCGTACATTTCATCTCACCTGACACCACAACACCACTGACCCACCTGCACACACTCACCACCACCTTTACTGAACCGCTCTACGCTGGGTTCTGGGTGTATTATAAATCCTCAGTGAGACTGTGTGAGATAGAATAACAGAGAACGAGAGAAAGAGAGAGAGAGAGAGAGAGAGAGGAAGAGAGAGTGGACGAGGACAGAACGAGAGACCCGAGAGAAGAGAGAGAGAGAGACGAGAGAAGAGGTGAGAGAGAGAGAGAGGAGAGAAAGAGAGAGAGAGAGAGAGGGGAGGGAGACGAGGGAGAGAGGAGAGACGATGAGAGAAAGAGAGAGATGAGAGAGAGAAGAGAGAGAGACGGTGGAGAGAGGAGAGAGAGGACAGAGAGAGAGAGACAGAGACAAGAGGGAGAGAGAGAGACAGAGAGAAGAGAGAGGACAGAGAGAGAGCAGAAGAGAAGAGAGAGGGGAGGGAATGGAGGAGAGAGAAGAGAGAGGGCGATAGACAGAGAGAAGACAGAGACGAAGACAGAGAGAGGACAACTAAAAAAATCACCAACAATATAAAAAATTACCAAGACTTTTGGGACAAACGGGCCCCCCCCCCCAAATAAAGGTTGTAATATTTCATGGAAGAGCATTAGTAGGGCAGTAGCGAGCAAGTTGAGATTCAGCCCATATTAATACATAAACTGATAACAAATCCTGTCTCTCTGACTGGATTAGATGGTAGTAATATACCCTTGTCAACATTAATAAGCTAATTGCTCATCCATATCAGGTTCCATCACATTTAAAACATTAATAAAAAAAAGAAACGGACTGCTAGTTGACCAAATGGTCATGGGACTGTCATTTACTGAATCAAGTTTGTCCCTGCTCCCAGCTCGGGATGTAGTTATTACATGCTGAGCTCCTAAAAACACGACTGGTCGAGCATGCTAACTGTTAGCAAATAATTTTTTTCCAACTACCATTACCCTTTCAAAAGGTGTTCTGAAACATCATTACATTTACATGACATCAAAATATCACCATTACTCTCAATGAAAAAATTTATGCATGTTATGCATAACAAAATGCAGTACAAGAAAAAGGGGAAAAAAAAAAAACACACTTTGTTAAAGTGCAAACAGTGTTTCATTAAAACAAACTCAGTATCAGTATTTACAGCCATAGCCAACTTTCAACTGACTGACAGTGCATTTTGTAATTCTACAGTTACAGGACTGTGGCTCATCTGTTTGTTCTCATAACATACTTTGTAACCCTGTAATCTTCAAATGAGCATGTACAATTAGGGAGGTGGTCATTTTCAGCTTCTGCAGTGACAACTGGCGTGGTGGTGGTACGAGTGGGATCAGACACACAGCAGAGCTATGCTGGAGCTTTTTAAATATAAATCAGCTGATCGGCTGGTCCTCAGTCCAGCAGCTATGGAGTTTTTTATAAAACACATGCAGTGTCATCACCGCTGCGACTAAGAATAGTCCCACCAACCAAAATATCCCTTTTATGTGTCCTGTGGGCAGGCGCATCCTGTGTCGACCACTGATAAAAGGACTAGAGAATGAAACCAACACACACTCCCTAGTACAACAGCAGCAGATGAGCTACTGTGCTCTGACTTTCTATACACACACACAACACACACACAACACACACACACCAACACACACACACACAAACACACACACAATGATGGTGACAAACAACAGTGATAGGAGATGTACTAACAGTGAGTGGACAGTGAGTTGGATGAGTGAGGGAAAGTGGCAGTGTTATTAAAAAACACTCCAGCAAGCTCTGTCCTGTGTACTGAACATCCCACTCAACACCAGCATTGACACACACTAACACTAACAGTGTGCTGAAAAATGATCCACCACCTGAAATAATACCTGCTCTGTGGTTGTCCTGTGGCGGGTCCTGACATTGAAGAAAAGGTGGCTTACAAAGTATGCAGAGAAAAACAGATGGGGACATAAAGTCTGTAATTGTATTTCTACAAAAAGTGTGCTCCTACACGGTAATTGGACCTGGTAAAATGGACAATCAGTGTAGATACATGGGTGTGATTTTTATGAAGTGGCCGGCCCTTGTTTATCCTCCACCTCAAGCAAATAACTAATCAGTGAGAAGAAACGGCTACAAAACAATTTAACCATTAAAAAGCCAAAAAAAAAATAACATTGTATGTAAAATGGGAACAATCTTAAAAAATATATGTTATAAACCTTACAACTACACACATAAAAAAATCCCAACAACGCCCGCCCCCCACACACCAACCCACCTAATATTAATGAAAAAAACAAAACTGAAGCACAGTGTTGGATTACTTAGGGTTTGTTGCTATCAGTTTGTATGTATAAAAGGGTCTATACATGTACCATGTGCGTTAACACTCACCAGAACAGAACCTGTTAGTATGTACGACAGGCGGAGGTCCTGGGATATTCCTGTTCTCGGGGTTTACATGGTCCATAGGTCAACCACCACTTGGAGACCATTTTGTGGTCCTAGATAAGATCACCCACCCTCTGTTTGTATCTGTAACGGGGGTGGTAAACAGTGTATAAAAACCTGTGTGAGAAGGGTCTCTCTTCGGACTGAGTAGGGCGCGCCTAGACCTGCGTAGGGCTGCGCGGACGGAGATTGTGCTGCGTCAGGACTAAGGTTACCGATGAGCAGGACTGAGTTGGGTTGAGTTCAGCCAGAACTGGAACTGGCCTGGCTAATGGACAAAGAGAGGCAGTTGAAGTGAACTGCGATCACGCCCTTGAAATAAAAACTACTCCACATCTCCAGCCTTCAGTCTCCTGACTCCCATCCTTCTGGGCAAGGCAAACTAAAGGAAAACACAATTGGCGTCACGAACAGGATCCGGAATCATCGCTCTTCAATGCTGGTTCGGTTGAGTGAGACATCGGAGAAAAAGAACTAAGACAAACAAAAAAAGCGTAGCACCAGAAAAGGAAAAGAGTCCACGTTATGTTTATTTATCTTTGTAAAAGTCATAGCTGAGGATCTTCTAGGTGAACTCACTAGATCATTTATTGCCAGTGAGTAATCACAATCACCCTGTGCACTGTGTCTTTCCAGGGACAAACTGTATATTAGGTGGAACCAC
>JAMWET010001365.1:865000-981171 GCA_024036415.1 Prochilodus magdalenae | reverse complement strand
GAAGAAGGAAAGGAAAGAGGGAAGGAAAGAGGGAAGGGGGGAAAAGAGGAAAGGGAGAGGAGGGGGAGGAGGAAAAGAAAAAAAGGAGAGGGAGAAAAAAAGAAAGAGGGGGGAAAGGAAAAAAAAAGAAAAGAGAGGGAAAAAAGAGAAAGAAAAAGGAAAGAAAGAAAAGGAGAGAAGGGAGAAAAGAAGAAAAAAAAGGGAGAGAGAGAAAAAAAGGGGAAGAGGGAGGGAAAAGAGGGGGGGGAGAAAGGAAAAGGAGGGGAGAAAAGGAGGGAGGGAAGAAGGGGGGGGGAAAAGGGAAAGAGGGAGGGGAGGAGGGGGAAGGGAGGGGGGGGGGGTTAGGGGGGAGGGAGAGAAAAAAAGGGAAAAGGAAAGAGAAAAGAGGGCAGGGAAAGTTAGGAGGAAAGGGAGGGTAGGAAGAGAGGGGAGGGGAGGAAAAGGGAAGGAAGGGTTTTATTCGCCAAAAGAGATGTAGGAAAAGAAGAGCAGAGGAAGGTGATAAAAATAACAAGAGAACCAGGGGGTGTGATACAGGAAAAATAATGAAGGATATCAGAACCATAAAGTAACATGGACATGGTACAGAATATTCAAACTCTGTTTCAATGCTGCAATTGCTAAATTCAAAAGTTCTTTTATTTCTATTAGTATAAGAAAAAGAAAGAAAATCGATTTTAAGTTTTTTACAAGTAAAAGGAAACTGATATCATTCATTACAACCTTTGCTGAGTATGTAGATCACCTTTTGAGCTGTACGCCATGGTCCTTGTGTGGAAGAGCCAATTTTTCAACCTGGTTTGAGGATACTCTGGTTCCGTAGTTGGATGGTGACGTTGGTGGACAGCCATTTTCGGTCCTCTCCAGAGATGCTCAATTGGTTAGGTCGGGCTCTGGCTGGTCCATTCCAGATGGGTCAAGAGTTGTTCCGAAGCCACTCTTTGTTTTTACTGTGTGCTTGGGTCTTGTCCTTGTTGAAATGAACCTGTGGCCGTCGATTCCAAGCACTCGTAAAGAGGTTTTTTCCTTCAGAATCTCTGTACTTGGCCGCATTCATCTTTTCCTTCAATTGCAACCAGCCTTCCTGTCTCTGCATCTGCAAAAAACCCCCCCATAGCGTATCTGCCCCACCATGTTTCACTGTTGGGCTTGATTGGGGCAGGTGATGATCATGGCTGGTTTTCTCAACACTACCGCTTAGAAATTAAATGCAGAGTTCAATCTTCATCTCATCAGACCAGCAGAATCTTATTTCTCATAGTCTGGGGGAAAACTTCTATGGCGGGCTTTTCAATGTCTTGCATTGAGGAGAGTCTTCCGTTCGGGCACCTCTGCCATTAAAGCCCAGGGGGTGGGGGGGGGACTTGGGGGGGTTTGGAGTGCTGCTCAGTGATAGTGGACGTCAGGGGCGTAGCACGCATCATTCTGGCCCTTGTACACTCTCAGTGTCAGTGGGCCCCTATCAATGCCAGTACACGAGGAAGTGAGCAAAAAAAAAATGGGCCCCCTCTCCCTATCTCGGGCCCGGGGTAGTCCACTTGTCCCCCACTACCACGCCCATGGTTTGACTTTGTTGGACCTTTCTCCAATCTCCCTACTGCAATCTCTGGAGCTCAGCCACCCAGTGATCTTTGGGGTCTTAGTTTACCTCTCTCTCACTAAGGCGTCTTCTCCCAATGATTGCTAGTTTTGGTGGACGGCGTGTCTAGGAAGAGTTCTGGTCGTCCCAAACTTCTTCCATTTAGGATTATGGAGGTCACTGTGATCTTAGGAACTTTGAGTGCTGCAGAATCCTTTTGTAACATTGGCCAGATCGTTGCCTTTGCCACACATGTCGGTCTCTGAAGCTCCTTGGGCAGTTCCTTTGACCTCATGATTCTCATCTGCTCTGGAATGCATGTGTGAGCTGTGAGGGTTTCTATAGGACAGGTGTGTGCCTTTCCTAATCAAGTCCAATCAGTTTAATTAAACACAGCTGGACTCCAATGAAGTAGTAGAACCATCTCAAGGAGGATCAGGAGAAATGGGACAGCATGTGAGTTAAATATGAGTGTCACAGCAAAGGGTCTGAATACTTATGACCGTGTGATATTTCAGTTTTTCTTTTTTAATAAATTTGCAAAACATTTCTACATTTCTGTTTTTTCTGTCAGGATGGGGTGCTGGGTGTACATTAATGAGAAATAAAATGAACTTTTTTGATTTTAGCAAATGGCTGCAATGAAAAAAATGTAAAGGGGTCTGAATATTTTCCGTAGCCACTGTATATAACAAATTTCATTTATATATAAAATATTTTTGGAATACATTTGCAACAAACAACAAAAGTATATTTCACCATCAGGGCTAGCTAGCCATTCTTTGAAATTCTTAATTCTTTAAAACTTGATTAAGGTGGGAAACTGGGAGGTGATGCCCTAGGCAAATAAAAGGACAAAAATGTCACTGGTGCTTTAAATCAGGTTTGGACTAATACTGGGGTGGTGTTTGTATGTGAGATTTATATACTAAGTTGCCTTGGACCTTGTGCTTAACGGACCTGTATTATAACTAGTGCACTGTAGTAAACACAAGTTGTTCTTCTGTTCCAGAGAACCACAAGACTGGAAAACCTACCCACAGGGTGTGTTGTAAATCTTGATGCCTTTGGTGTTGGGGCGAGAGTATTGAGCCTCCAGTATATGGTCATTGGCTAAATCTTCCCAGCCATTGCCCAGATCCACCTGCCACCGGTAGGGCTTGCCAAAACCTCCGTTATCTGTATTTATATACATATAGACGCGCACACACACACACACACACACGCACGCACGCACGCACACACACACGCACACACGACAGGCCAAAAGTAATGTACATCTTAGACGTATTTTAAAATAAAGTCAGTTTGCCAACAACCAATTCAACCCAACATGTAGCTTTGCTAGTGCTAAATAGGGTCTACAACATATTTCTAGCCTTAAAAACCGTAACAGCAAATGTAAGTGTGTAAAGACAGGATTTACACACAGAATATGGGTGGTATGTACTACATGCAGTATTTGTTTGAAAAATTCAATGACCCTTAATATGAGCACTATATTAACATTCAGAAGTTCGGAATGACTTGCTACATGAACAAAAAAGTAAAGTAAAAAATAAAATAAGCAAAAAAAAAAAAAATTGTATACTGCTGCAACTTACACTATATGTAGTATGGTAGTATAGTAGTCATATTGTATTTATGACAAACAGTTTACAGTTTACTATTGCTTTAAATATGCAGAGCAGCTATGGTTTCAATGGTAACTTTGTGTTCTCATGCTTTTCTTGTGTCTGTTGGGCTGCTTTAGAACGTTTTTGGTCTAAGAATAGCCTGTTTGACATTGCTATCCAGAGTACCAAAGCTATTCCATCCATCCCTGGGAAATTCAAAGGGGGAACAGAAAAACATGGTGATTTATGAGTGTTGAATACAAAACAGACATGAATTGAGGCTGCTGTGCCATTATGCAAAAATTTATCAAGGAAGTTCAGAGATCGTAATCTCCAAAATCTACCAGCACATTACTGCTGTTCATCAATAACATTCAGAACGCTACATATATGTACCTACATGTATAACATTATACTTTATTACACTTTATTACACATATTTTATGTACATTTATGTTTCTGTAACTTTTGAATGGTAGTGTATACACGTTATACGGAAGAACATTCCACCGGTTTGCTGCTGTTTTTATCCAGCACTTTTATCACATGGAAACATTTTTATACTCTTTATTAACAGTCCCTGACATTCAACTGTTTGTAATTATATACAAACTCCTGATTTAGAAGGTCAATCAATCCCTCAGGAGTGTCTGAATAGGGGGATCGGGTGATTGAGTCAGACTGCAATAAAGCAGTCGGTTAGCTGTACACTACTGTTGAACATACTTATATTTATATTGTATGTTTATCAACCTATTATAGTCCAATATGTCTTAAAATGTCATGTTTATTATATAAATGGAAACATTCACCACACAGACCTACCATCAGATGAGGAGCTGCTGCTCCGTTCCCTGCGACCCTGCCTCTTCCTGCCATGGCTCCTCCTCCCTCGCTCCGCCTGCCCAGAGGACCGATCAGAGCCTTGGATATGTTTGAGGCGACAAGAAGTGCCATAGCGGCAGTTTCCTTTTAGGGAATACTTGCACACGTGCAGGTTGTGGCACTTCTTCCCGTAGCGGCAGTGTCCGTCGTTGTAGTACTGGCATACTTGCTGATGCTGAAGATAATACATAAACAAACAATAACAAACTCCATAACAATACAGGCCACAAATCTTTTCTTAATATTTACTGAGAAAAGAAACACACTCTTTCTTATGTAGCACAAAGCGTAGCCTCAGATTCACCAGAATGAAGATACCTGATCTACAGCATGTAGAAACTTCTACATTTAAAGGTTCCAATGATTTACTTGGAGAGTCATTTCAAAACATTCTGAATAAACGTCAAGTAGTCATGAAACTGGCATGCTTGCTGATGCTTACTTGCCTCCTGCGGCGCTGGAGATGGCAGCAGCTGGGCTACCTGTCCCGCTGCACTACACTATATATACACACGTGGACAAAATTGTTGGTAGCCCTCAGTTAATGAAAGATAAACCCACAATGGTAGCAGAAATAACTTTTATCTGACAAAATTAATAATAAATAAAAATTCTATGAAAATGAACAAATGAAAGTCAGCTTTTCAACCATGCTTCAACAGAATTATTTAAAAAAATAAACTCCTGAAACAGGCCTGGACAGAAATGACGGTGCCCTTAACTTAATATTTTGTTGCACAACCTTTTGAGGCAATCACTGCAATCAAACGATTCCTGTATCTGTCAATGAGACTTCTGCACCTCTCAGCAGGTATTTTGGCCCACTCCTCATGAGCAAACTGCTCCAGTTGTCTCAGGTTTGAAGGGTGCCTTTTCCAGACGACATGTTTCAGCTCCTTCCAACAATGCTCAATAGGATTTAGGTCAGGGCCCACTTCAGAATAGTCCGGTGTTTTCCTCTTAGCCATTCTTGGGTGTTTTTAGATGTGTGTTTTGGGTCATTATCCTGTTGCAAGACCCATGACCTGCGACTGAGACCAAGCTTTCTGACACTGGGCAGCACATTTCTCTCTAGAATTCCTTGATAGTCTTGAGATTTCATTGTACCCAGCACAGATTCAAGACACCCTGTGCCAGATGCAGCAAAGCAGCCCCAGAACATAACAGAGCCTCTTCCATGTTTCACAGTAGGGAAAGTGTTCTTTTCTTCATATGCTTCATTTTTCCATCTGTAAACATAGAGCTGATGTGTCTTGCCAAAAAATTCGATCTGACACTGATGTTCCTTGAGTCTGAAGTTCACCTTTAATCTCTTTAGAAGTTTTTCTTGGCTTTTTTGTTACCATTCGGATTATCCGTCTCTTTGATTTGTCATCAGTTCTCCTCCTGCTCCCATGGATCTTAAATTTCTGAACAATATACGCAACTGTAGTCACAGGAACATCAAGCTGCTTGGAGATGGTCTTATAACCTTTACCTTTAACATGCTTGTCTATGATTTTCTTTCTAATGTCCTGAGACAACTCTTTCCTTTGCTTCCTCTGGTTCATGTTGAGTGTGGTACACACCTTGTCACCAAACACCACAGTGACTACCTGTAGCCCTATATATAGGCCCACTGACTGATTATGAGATTGTAGACACCTGTGATGCTAATTAGTGAACACACCTTGATTTAACATGTCCCTTTGGTCACATTTTTCAGGGGTACCATCATTTCTGTCCAGGCCTGTTTCAGGAGTTTATTTTTTTTAATAATTCTGTTGAAGCATGGTTGAAAAGTAATATCTGACTTTCATTTGTTCATTATCATAGAATTTTTATTTATTATTACTTTTGTCAGATTTAAGTTATTTCTGTTACCATTGTGGGTTTTTCTTTCATTAACCCGAGGGGTACCAACAATTTTGTCCATGTGTGTATACTTATACTGCAATGGAGAAGGAGCCTGACTGTGTTTTATTATACTGTACAACCCGGTATCGGTATAATGACAGTACAGTTGAACTGAATTGAATTGTATGAAAACACAGCACTACATACAGCAAACTCACTAAGAGAGAAACCTAAAGTTGCCATTGAATGGAACTGTATTTTGGCATAGTTGCTCATTTCCAGATAAGTTCATTTATTCCCCTCCCCGATGTCTGTTTCGACATGCTGCTTCTGTGTGATCATCACCATGTCTTGCTGTACACCAGCAAATCAGAGCTCATCACGATATTTATGAACTCACCAAAAAATTTTGTCTCTAATGTTTTTGCTTAAATACAAAAATATAAAACAATATTTGCATTAAACACACTCACTAAGGCTGTTTTAGAAAGGCATGAATTTGTTGTTTATAGTGATCCTACAACTACACAGATTTGTAAACAATGAAAGAACAGACCTGTCTTGCTGCTGGAGCCTTGTCAGAATCTGAGCTGGCCTGAGAGTCTGAGTCTGAGTCCGAGTCCGTGTCAGTATCACTGAAGCCCGAAGCGCTCTCATCTAAAAAAAAGGAAGTCACATTCAGAAGCAGCTAGATTAAATAACAGTGATTATAGGCTTACTGTTAGTTGATACTGATTTGGAACCTTAGGCTATGATCACCATATCCAATAAACCACTAGGTCCTGTTTGGTTTTGCATGCATTTTAACTTTTTTAATTTCCCGGACCTCATCCACTGCACTCACCTCTGATTAAATAGACATAAAACTAAAACTAATTTAATGGTAAGGTGTGACTGAAGACACTTTTCCACATGGTCTTAGTGATGAACATTTGGTCACATTTCTGACGAAGCTATTATATGAAAGTTTTCCAACAAGCTGCACTTTATACAAACTGGTGAAGACAAAACTGAGCAGTTAAAAAGTGAGGATCCCAATGCAAATTACACCTATGCTGCTGCATTTCAAAATATGGAGTGCCTAAATGCGTAGAATACTACTGCAATATTTTGGATTTGAAAACGATATACATAGGCCCAAGTATCCATATTTTATTATTTTTTTAGCATCTATTAAGCCCTTTAATACATTACAAACAGTTTTTCTAATCCTCAACATTTTATATTAGAGAAATTAAGGCTACAGTCAGTTTAGCAAAAAATGTTTGGATAGTGCTGTGGATAATACCAGAGACGGTATAAATGAGGACTGTGGTAATTGGTTGATTTCCATTACGATGGAAAAAACTCATAATGCTCAGCATGGTATCTGTTTTAAGGAGAAAGTCCCTCCCTATGAGAAAAGGAGTCAATCTGCTTATTGGTTATGCTGTGAATGGTGAAGTGTTAGTGATATTGTAACACTGGTGAAGAAACTAGCCCTTCTGTGGAGAGCTGCACGAGTGCATTAGCCAGAAGCAGAAAAATCACAGTTTTGTGGGTTGCTAAGCCCAAACCATACAAACCATTTAAGTTTTCTGCCAGATTTTATCAGAGATTCCATGCATGTGTTTGGAACAATGATTAGACTTGAAGTTTAAAGTATTTTAGTCTCTCTCCATTTAAAAAAAAAGGAGTCTGGTCTGGTATGGCTGGAAGTGGCTGCCTGGCAGCATTGCACAGACGGCTGCTAAGTAAACACTGTTCTATACTATCCTAGACTTTGATAACACGCTTTACTGTAGCGGGATGTGTAAGTTTAAATTCTCATTTAGTCAGTAAAGGACAAACATGGTTATAATAGAGGGGTCAGAGTATTATTTTTTTTCCGATGTCTGATCACTTGAAACAGAGAAAAAAAAAAGAGAACCAGTAACGCTATATTAAAAACATGCTATCAAAAACGGCGACAACCCGAGTAAACTGAACTAATTTTGCTCTTTTTATACACTCATCATTAAAATGAAGTTGTGCCCAGAAGGAATCACTCGAAAGGAACAAAACCTGGTGGGTAGGTTTGGCATGATGAGATAGAATCATGCGAATGATTTAAGTTTCATGCTTGGCTGCCCATGGGACGTAAGCAGGAATGGGCCTTATCGCTGTACCTGACTAGTTATATAAGGTCTGGTGCTGTTGTGTTGGTAAAATCCTTTGCAAGTTAAGCATGCCTTGGTGAAGAGTTCAAAAGCAATACGCACGATGCAGGACTACATGCACACAGACCACTATGAGGACTGTCCTGAACACCATGTCAGTGTCACCAAAGACTGCAATGGTGTCGTGCCAGACTGTCATGGAGTGACTCAGAATGGCAGCGGATCATCTACAGTGACAGTAGTCCTGCTTTTGTCTTTGGCCAAGTGACAAACCAATCCGTGTGTAAAGGGATCATAGTCAGCGCCAAGATTAACAATTTGCTATCACACGTCAGCGTGAACTGTGTGAGAATATTCAGGAACATTAGGAACCTCTACAGCTCAATACTGAGACGTATGTAAGTTGTGCTAACAAACATGATGGCCTGACCCAATCCTAGAGACACTGTATGTGTAGCTTAATAAATATTGCCCATATCAGTCCTAATATATCATCATATATTGTTCCTGGTAATAGCACTTCAACACTTATTTCTGGGTGCTACTACTACTTTTTGCTGGTGAGTGTAATTAAAAACACATACAGTAATTTACTGCGTTGGGGATGACATCCTAGCTGCACCTTCAGCAGCCAAGGTACAATGCTCTGCCTAAAAGCTTTTCCTAAACATGTACGGCGAAAGCATGAGAGGAGTATTGTTTGTCTACATCCCAAATAAAATCTTCTGCTAAATATGGAACAAGAACAAAGTCTTGTTTAAGTGTTTACCATACAGTTCTGCTTTACTTCAATAAGAAGAGACGAACAACGTGTAAACATTAGACGAAAGAAGACGAAATTACTTAAATTTGCTATATATCTCCATGTCAGACTGTAAAACTTAGCACATCACAAATCTTTAAATATTACAGTCATACACTGAGTCAAGTAACGTGATAATGTTGTTGAATTGCGTTACTACACAGGGGAGTGGGGGGGACTTCAGAATCTGGCTTCTCTTTCTGGGGAACCAAAAGTAAAAGAGTGAACGGGCTTACTTTTGGTTTCTGAGGTTACAGTTGGGTGTTGGGTAAGGTGTATATAAAAAGGAGAGAAACATAATACCCCACACAGACATGGATGTGGACACACACACACACACACACACACACACACACACACACACACGGAATCCTTAAGTTAAGCCCTAGCTCGAACATTCAAGGAGCGTCAAAATCAACAAGCTGCTATTGATTTAAGGAGGAATAAAGGGAGGAATAAAAAGGATTCATGAACAGTGGAGAAGAATAAATGTTTGAAATATGAAGGGAACTGAATGCAATGAAATGAAGTTAAAAAGAAAGGTGAGAAAAGGAGGAAGAGAGGGTGTGAAAACCACCAGATGACACATTTGGGAACCAAACCCAACACCGCACAACACCCACTGGGTTAGCTTAACAGAAATATACAGAAGCTCGTCTTTTCATTCAGCAGGAAACCGTATGGAAGTGCGAGAGGGCAATGTGCATGTGAAGGGAGACATACAATAGAACGAGTGTACGTGACCTGCACTGTCAGCCAGTCTACACTGGATGAACGGGCTTTTATGTAAGTAGATGAAGCTCTCTAATCTCTAAACTGTTTCATTATTCATGAATCCAGAAGCTGATAGAAAGTGACAAAGCAGGCAGGACTCACCTCTGTCTTCCTCAGTTTGCGAAGCCATGTTCAGATCTGAAGTATTCCTCAGCTAGTTTCAATTTCACTTCCTCAGACTGAATTCAGGGTCTACCCAGTAAACGCCTCTCTGTCGTAACGAGTTTGGATCTCACAGCTGTCCTACATGCATGTGATCTGGAAGTTGGAATATTGTATATCCCTGTAGTCTTCAGTTTCGCATTCAGTTTATTCCATAACAGTCTCTCTTTACCTTCTTGATCTCGTTGATCTTATTGGTGTCCCGCTGATAAGGGGACAATATATTGCGAACTTACGGTAAAGTGTACTTTCAAGCCACGTGGAACCATTAAACCATAATACAGTCCGCCTACAGCACAACACTGCCTGGTCCTGCCCAACACACCTCAGATAGCCGTTGCTTTAATGAGCGTGTGTGATTAATATACTCTGCTTATTCCCACAGTTATACTGTATGCACTTGTATGTTTGCAAACAACGTTAAAATGCAATTCTTCAGAAAGCTATAAACTGTTATATGACATCGCTGTGGCCATAGCGCCCACATCGTCAGTACATTAGCTGTCACAGTTTTCTGGAATCTTGCTACCTTACCACCCTGACAGTAATGACGCAGGGATTCTCTGAGGTACAGTAAACAAACAGCACCATCTTCTGACAACGCACACGTAACCCATGTAGATTCAATAACATGAGAGGCAAACAGAGACCAAAACTATTTCCCAAACAGAGCTGAATTAACTCCTTGATTTATTCCATCACAGATATCCATTCCTTAAAATAATGGCACTGACAGGGCTCTAAGGCCAGACCAACATATGAAAAAGACCAGTTACACACAGAACATGTTATCAGAAACACTATTCAGAAAAACTAAACAGTGACACACGCAGACATGAACCACGAGGAGGAAATGTTCCCCACGCCGCTTAAATAACGCACCACACTCAGCACCTTTAAGGCGCTAACAGCTGCCCTCACTGGCAGTCATACTCCATTTTACACAGTACTGTCCTTGGTCCCCAGAGCAGACACAGGGTGAGAGAGGACACACGCACTCTCGTGACTTATTGCGCGCCACCATATTTGTACTTCTCTGTAGGGCGGCAGATTACCGTACATAACACAGTAGAAGACTTACCGTAATTACTGGACTAATGGAGCCCAATATGCAGACAGGCGTTGTGACAGTGTCGTTTATTTGCTTTGAGTGAATATAAAAAGCGTATTGTAGTGTGACTCGACTTTATGCCTCAGTTGAACATTCACCCCTATTAAACATCTACAATACTCCATAATAACGTGCTCAATAAAATGTTAGATGGTTTCCCGCAAATAATGGAAAAAAGACACGTCTTCTCTCAGATTGGAAATATCATATTTGTGATTACAAAACATTGAAATGAAGTAAAACTGGTTTAAAATCTATAATCTTATTATTTTATTGACAAAGTACTGTATCGCTCACTTAATCATAGACATGGAGCTTTACCTGAGAACTTGACTTTCCTGATGAGAAAGCTGTGAGAAGCTGAAATCTGTTCTGTGCTGAGTTCTGATTTTGGGATTTTATGTATTTGAAATGCATTATAATCATAATTTCTGGTCTTTTTAAAGTGATATTTCATATTTCTTTGTATGAGCGTATTTGTTATATATGCTCTTTGGTAAGTTTATTTGTGTGTGCGTGTGTAGTATTTTATTTTGTGATTTGTGCAAATTAAAAAATAAGTAATTTCTGTGTTTTTTCTGTATTTTCAGCAATATTGTAATATTCACTTAGTGTCTGAATCTATTAAATTATAGACTGAAAGTAAATTATTCATTTAAAGAATCACTACAGCTTAATGTGTTGTATACTTGATGCTACTGAGCCATGGTTCGTGTATTTGATTACTCTGTGCCAGATAACAGTTACTTTCAGGCTGGTCACATGTTTAAACTGCTAGCCCAGAAAATACATGTAAAATGAGATATAACGCGTTTTCCTTGATTTAATGTTAAACATTCTATTTTTAACAGTGAGCAGAGATGAACAGCACAACACACACACCATCAGTTCACAATCATGTCTCATCAAATCCTCAGCGTCGAGAACCTTCCCACTGATAATGTTTATCAGCCATTTACGTTCATGATCTTCCGGAGAAGATCGCAGGTCTTCCTCTTTATAAACAGCATTTAGTTTCTACAAAGTGCCATACCGAACTGCAGCCCTGTTATGTGTTTGTATCAAACTCGGTTCAACGCGACCATTTGCTACTTCTGACTGGCACTGTAGAGCTAACCTCCACCGCTAGGTAGAGGCAGAGGCCGTGGTAGTGTTCCTTCACGGGAACGAGGATGCCATCTAGTGGACAGAGTGTGTATAGCTGTCAAAGATACATTCCCATTTCAGGATTGATATAAAGGTTCATTGCTAAATGTAGTATATATATATATATATATATATATATATATATATATATATATATATATATATATACTACATTTAGCAATTAAACTTTATATCAATCCTGAAATGGGAATGTTCTAGGACAGTAATATAACGGATATCAAAAACTGAGCATCAAAAACACATTCGGTTACAAGTCATACGCCAAAACTGGGCCAAGTCTGCTGCCACAGATACGGGCTAATGTTCAAAAAGACTTTAGCCCAAATCTGTCTGCTGGTTTTGGCCTAGCTTTAGGCAAACAGATGAGGCCAAGCTCAATGCCAGTGGTTCAGATGTACACTCTTCATCAAAAGAATAGCTGCACAAATAGTTGCACCAAGAATAAATCAGCCGACAGGCGGATAGGTTTGACATTGTGAGACATGCAAATGATTCTTGTCACACGTCACATGTCCAGAAGACCTTGTAGAGCTCTGCCTCCACCCTTCCATAAAAACTGCAGGAAATGTGTGAGGATATTCAAGCTGCATGGGATAGATTATCACCGGACACCATTAGGAACCTCTGCAACTTCATGTTGAGACATCTGGCATGTTGTGTTAGCAAAGATGAGGTTCCGACACCATGCTGAAAGACTCTACTATACGTTGTGTAGCTGAATAAATATTGCCCGAAGTCTAAACTTTCATCATGTATTACTCCTGGTAACCTTTATTCCAGTTCCTTCTGGCTGCAGTTATTCTTTTGACAATGAGTGTACATGCTGCCTCAGTACAGTTCTTTGTTTCTATGCAGTGTTATTTAGTTCAGACAAAGGATGTTGGTGAGAGAAGCTCCAGAAGCTGCCAAGTGTGTGAGAACCACACAACGGATTGGGAACGAGGATCCTATGGAGTTTGGCTGCCTCTGGAGGATGGTGGCCAAGTTGCTCGGAAGGCAGTGCAAATAAAACTCTGTGCTGACTTAGAATTTGTTTTTCTGGTTAGTTAGGCAAGCACATGTACCATCTGCAGCAGTTTCAACTTTCTCGGTTTTAAGGAGGGAAATCTGGAGGAGTCATTGTTTAAAGTACGCCTTGTAATTCGTAAGTTGCTGAGTTAAATAGTTGTTACACGTCTTGCTGATTCAGCAAAACACCCAGAGCTCTGACTGCAGTGGACGGTGTTTGCTGAGCTTTTATGGAAACTGGTGGCATGAGTGTTGTCCAAACCTAAAACCATTTGCTTTTTTAAACAGACCCTCGTTTTTGGAGGAATGTGTTACGGTGACGTGCGCAAAGTATTTGTTTTTACAGTTTGGGTTGTTATGAGGGTTTGGGTTTGGAGGAATGCATTCTGGAACTCCTGATTTCCTGTTTGTGGGGAAGTAGGAAGCCACCGGCAGAGACTTACATGGGCATGTTTAAAGCTGAGCTAGACCTTGAACATCATTTGGGTACTAAACAGAGTGATTTTCCAGGAAGCAGAAGAAATTTGGATATCTTATACGTTTAGTGTCCAGGAGACAGAAGCCCCCAAAACTATAAACACTATTATTTTATTTTTGTTCATCGTGTCCACATATTTGCCTTTATTACAGCTACAGAAATGTACAAGGACATTGTTTCCACATCTCCAAAGTTCAGACTTAGAAGTTGGTAGCATTTTCAGCTTTTCACGATCCACATAATGCCAAACACATTCAGTCAAGTTGAGGTCTGGACTGTGGGGTGGTTGGTCCAACATTTTGAGAACACCAGCAGCTTCTTTGATTGATTGGGAAATGTTCTTATTTAGTCAATTTCTTTTTCTCAGAAGAGCAAATATAAACAACACTGAAGCAATATTAGAGCTGGATTATCTTTCAGAGATCAAAGCTTTAAAGTCACAGGACACCCAAATCTGCGTTTTCTTTCTAATTAAGTCCGTCTTGCTTCTGTGGACTTCAATATTAATTAAAACGCTTCTGTAAGCATTCCCTAACCATTCACAAGGCTGCTGTCTCTTGCCCCACCCACACAAAACAGTTTGGGAATCAAAGTGAATCTAAATCTAATCCAGCATAATTTAAAACTAGCAAGCTACCTGTCTGCAGCTACCTGTCAACAATTCTTCATTTATCCATAGAACAACATTAATTCAACAGTTCCTTTATTCACAGCCTCCTCCATCTGTCCACGCAACTTGTCGTCCATTTGTTTGCACATTGCTTTACCTGTATGAGTGGTGAGATTATATATATATTATATTATATATTTCATTATATTATATATTTCATTCAGGCTTCGCTGGATGTTTAATTTAATACTTAAGCTTTCAAAGCCTATCCCAGCACAACTTGGGCGGAAGGCAGGAAAGACCCTGGACAGATGCCAGTCCACTGCAGGGCAAGAGGACAATTTTACTAGATGAAATTACATTTCAAATTACATGCAATATTTCTTTATATATTAGAAGATTTGATTAGAATAAAGATTATTTCATTTGCCCCAATTTTTTTTATACAGTCTCGCATTTATCTCATTTAAATACAGGCTCGCTTTGCTGTTTATTCTGCCCTGCCTCTCTGTCTTTTTCCTTTCCGTCTCTATATTGACAGTATATTGACATACGTCTTCATGGAGCAGGAAAAATCTTGGCTAGCTGAAACACATGCAAACTGATGCCTTTATGACCCTGAGAAAAATGACTTGAATGAGAGTGCATCGAAAGCTAGAACTGTTGGCACTAAAACAAAATTAAACTGAGAGATTTACAGTGTAAACTACCTACAGGCTGCCACTTGCCAAATGTGCACTCACCAAGGCCCACTAGTGCTTATCAGGACGGCAAATCTGCCTTCAGTAAAGCTGTGGTGAGTGACACAATGGGAAGACTACAGGTTCTCTGTCCCAGAAGCTGGAAGCAGAGGTGGCCAAGGGAATATTCAATATACTGAATGCAACTAGTGTTACTCCAGTGAGATCTGGAGATCTGTTTTTGCAAGTTCCATTTATAGAATGTATCGATTGGGAAGCATAAACCTTAACACTGTAAACACTATACATCAAATTCTGTAGTGTGTTGTGTTCTTAAAGAGAAATGGATATTAGGTTGTTCATGTCATGGGCTTGAGCTGTCCGTGTGGAACATGGCTCCCTTATCAAAGATGCTATATTTCACCTGTTACTGAGAAACACCTTAAACAAAACACTCACGCAGCACATGTTCCTATATATAAACAGGAAAGTTACAGCATCCTCTATTTTGTTGGAGTGAAATATTGCGACAAAACATTGTAGCAGCCAGAACTGAACAAATACATATTTAAATAAAGCAAGTTATAATGTGTAAAGAGCTCTAAATGTATTATGGCCAATAAAATCATACACTCTTTGCCAAACTCCACCTTCCTTTCTACACTAGGGTTTAACTTTGAAGCTCCGTGGGCATTTTAAAGTGAGACCCTTCATGTAGACTTGTTTTCTACCCATTTAAAGCCAACAAAAATATTGTTTCCAGTTTTCTGAAAAACTGGTGTTAACAGTGCTCTTTTACTGCAAAGGCTAAAAATATTACTTTGATCATTTTTGTTTGCTTCTGGTGTTGTAAAGGAGCAGTGAGAGTCAGACAGCAGGTAGGGTGACAACTAAAGCTACAAACCGGATTCCAAAAAGGTTGGGACACTAAACAAATTGTGACTAAAAACTGAATGCAATGATGTGGAGGTGCCAACATCTAATATTTTATTCAGAATAGAACACAAATCACAGATCAAAAGTTTAAACTGAGAGAATGTATCATTTTAAGGGAAAAATATGTTGTTTCAAAATTTCATGGTGCCAGACCACATTCTGCAGCAATCACAACATCATGGCTACGTAGGAGAAGGATCCGGGTACTGAAATGGCCAGCCTGCAGTCCAGATCTTTCACCTATAGAGAACATTTGGCGCATCATAAAGAGGAAGGTGCGACAAAGAAGGCCCAAGACGATTGAACAGTTAGAGGCCTGTATTAGACATGAATGGGAGAGCATTCCTATTTCTAAACTTGAGAAGCTGGTCTCCTCTGTCCCCAGACGTCTGTTGAGTGTTGTAAGAAGAAGCGGGGATGCCACACAGTGGTAAAAATGGCCTTGTCCCAACTTTTTTGGGATTTGTTGACGCCATGAAATTTTGAAACAACATATTTTTCCCTTAAAATGATACATTCTCTCAGTTTAAACTTTTGATCTGTGATTTGTGTTCGATTCTGAATAAAATATTAGATGTTGGCACCTCCACATCATTGCATTCAGTTTTTATTCACAATTTGTTTAGTGTCCCAACTTTTTTGGAATCCGGTTTGTAGCAATATACCTAAAAAAATATTTTAATTAGGTGTAGAGGCCACCGTACCAACTGTTTGGCTAGTGTGGCATGATTGTGCTTGATTGTTTATAGCCTCTAGACTGTTTTCTCATTTCCTCTCGTTATTTTACTTGGCGTTCCAAGAGGAACTGTAAATACTAGAATGTCTGCATTTATTCCTTGTTGTCCTCTCAGTCTACTTGGGCTATTAGAATAACTTGCCTGCATAGTATTGTTATGATATCACTTAGTTATAAATGTTGATGGAGAAACCCTGGGATTTGGGGGGTTTGTTAGACAAAATCCCACTGGAAAAACATGGCCTTTCCTTTGGTTATAACATTAGCGCTTATCAGGATCCTGGATCCTGGAATATACCTCATCTCATTTACCCATAGTGAATTCCTAAATTTGTGGACAAAACTTTTTTTTTCACCCAGAATAGAAACATTATTATAAACACTCGTTTCTTTTAGCACTTTCTGATTTATCCGATCCCTGCTCCCCCACCCTCTTCATTACCACACACAGGTTTTCTCAGTCCTCCCTCAAAATGTTCATCCCTGCTATAGAGGTCAGTGGTGTTTGCATTGGAGCAGGGTGTATGAGTCTTACATAAGCACCATTGCCCTCATGAAGGCCAGTGAATTATTCAGTGTGGGGAATTTTCCGCTGTAGAGCACTAAGCGACTGAAGCTTAGACACGCTGTGGGTGTAATTATGCCACTCAGAGAAGGAAAGAACACTCAAATGTTTATTGCACCAGGCTTACTGAAGACCTATACATGCATTGCTATACTACTGAACTGGACTGATTTGAATATCTTGATCTTTTCCATATTAATAATATACATCACACTAACAGGACGTCAGATAAAAAATCCTCAATACTGTTGTTTGAATATATTTGAATCATGCAGAAATTATGTCTACTTTGGAATTTACAGTGCTGTGAAAAAGTATTTATCCTTTCCCAATTTATTTTATTTTTGGAAATGTGTCACACCTGTAAGTTTCAGATCATCAGACAGCTGGTAAAATTAGACAAATACACTGTATTTACATTTACATTTAAATTATGATTTCATTTGCTGAAGTAAAAAAGGCTGTTGAGCCCTACATGCCTTATTCAAAAAGCGAGCCACGATTGCTGCAAAACCCACTTAAATAGAACATGTCTGGCAAGCTGAAGTAGCTAGATGGTCTCAAAAAGCATCACATGTAAAGGGTTAAAGGGTTGCAAAGTCACTGCTAAGGTTCTGGGACTCCAGAGAATTACAGTGAGAGCCATTATCCACAAATTGTGAAAACCTGGAACAGTGATGGACCTTCCCAGGAATGGGCAGCCTACCAAAATAAAAAGAGTGATGACTTATAGAGGAGGTCACAAAATATCCAGAACCGCAAGTCTTATTTGCCTCAGTTAGGGTCTATGTTTATGGTCCACAATAAGAAAGAAACCACTCCTGACCAAAAGCATCTAAATGACCCCAAGACTTTTGTGATGATATTCTGTGGATTGATGAGTCAGAGGTGGAAGTTTGTGGAAGACATTGTCCTGTGACATAAAGCTGACACTGCATTCCAGTAGCAACAGTAAAACATGGTGGTGGTAGTGTGATGGTCTGGGGCTGCTTTGCTTCTGTTGGACCAGAACAATTTTGCATATGCTTGATTTGTTACTGCCAAGGATGGGGCAACCAGTTTATTAGGTTTGGGACAACAAAGGTATTAAGTAAGACTTTAACCAAATGGCATGGTCATGTAAAAGCTGATTTCTGTGTTTTCTTATGTTGTCTTTATCTTACTTTTAAATCAGTTGGATGATCTGAAACACTGAATGTGATGAATACACACAATTTATTTGACACACTTTTTTATATTTGTAGAGCTGAACCCATATAAGGAAGACTATGTCATTACCTAACACATAGTGGGATAACTGTGTGATGACTTAGGCATGCATTTTGCAGAATGCCAAAAGCTCATGTGTACATGTTTTTTAATTTTTGTCAGAATTCTACATTTTTGTTTCTCTTGACACTGTGTACATTTCATGATAAATGGACCAGGAGCAGTGGCCCAAAGTTAGCTGGAAAAAAGTCTGATTACACTGATGTATATTAAAAGTAAATTATGTTTTTTGCTTCTCCTGTAAAGTTATCATTTAAAGGTACACAGTTTTGTTCAGACAGTAGCAGTGTGTATGTTGATGCATCCTTTCAGTGAATTTTTTTTTAATTTATTTGTATTATAAATGAGCAAGTGTAGTGGCAACAAGGCGGCAATGTAATAGAAACACAATGGTAACAAACACTGTTCTAAATATAATATGCACATATTCTAGTCATTAATAAATAGCCATTAATAAAAGAAAAGATTTTGTTTTGTAACAAAATGATAAAAAGCAATAACAAATTGTATTTACCCAAAATAACTCACTTACTTTATAGAGAGAGAATGATAATTGAGTATATAATATATAATGGCAGATTTATTAATCCAAAAGCAGTTCTGCTGTAATTACCTCCTATTAGCTGTAAAATACTAATTTACTTGTTTCTGTTTTATTTCTTATCTGTTATGTATTTAAGTGGTCAGACACAGTGTGATGTTACAGGCAGTAATTACAGTGAACTGAACGGTAATAGAGCCATACAATACAAACTTACTTATTTTCATCTTACTATACCTCATATTTTCATACTATACTATACTTCCAGTCAGGCCATAGCATCAGTTCAAAATGGTCTTGTGCTTCACATGTAGGCCCACCTGTAGACAAGTATTGTTACCCAAGAATAGATGAGGTAAATCTATTCTATTACATTGCTGCCTTGTTGCCACTACAATTGCTCACTTTTATACATAAAGAACTATAAAACGAGCAGGTAATTTTTAGACAACACAACTTGTTAGTATTATTTTACCATGGCCTTGTAATAACGACCTTGTTAACACTCAGTACAATATCTAATTTATAATTCACTACAACTACAATTCGTTACAGTAAAATTACCACATCATTACCTATATATTACCGATCTGTAAAGTAAAGTGCTACCCAATGTTTTAGTTCTGCCGTGAGCAATCATCATGTGATGTAATGCTTAGTTTCCATGACACAATGTCCACTGCAAAATGGTTGAGCATGGTAGTCTTATTCTCAGGTTGAGCTGTTCCCAAATCATATTAGGTTGTTACCTTCTGCAGCAAGAAAGTGCTATTGACCATGATACAACCCTAGTGCAGTGCTACATAACAAACTACAGCTGGTTTGGGATGATCCTAAGCAGTCTGTGGAATCTGCTGAGAGGAAGTATAGAAAACAAAATTACTGCTGAGAGGAAGTATAGAAGACAAAATTACTGCTGAGAGGAAGTATAGAAGACAAAATTACTGCTGAGAGGAAGTATAGAAAACAAATTTACTGCTGAGAGGAAGTATAGAAAACAAAATTACATCTGTAGAGACAGGGGCGTAGCAGCAAATTCTGGGCCCTGTACACTCAGTGTCAGTGGGACCCTATCCATGCCAGTACACGAGGAGCGTGAGCAAATAAAATGGGCCCCTCTCCCTACTCGGGCCCTGGGTAGTCAGGTCCACTTTTCCCCACACTACCACGCCCATGTGTAGAGACCAGTAAAAGATGATATTGATAAAGGCTACTAGGCAAATGAGAAACAAACCCAAACAAACACACAGTTTACACCCTGAAACACAGTGCAGTATGGGTAGAGCAACCTAACTCCATCATCAAGTTAAAGTGTTTTATTTTTCTTTTCAACACAGAACTTGCTCTAAGCTCACTAGAATATCCAGCAACTATCTCATAGGACATTTGATAGGCTCTACTTTTTTTGGTGCCAACAATAAAGTAGTATAAACATTTAATACCAAAAAAGGAATTAGTAACTAAATGTTAACACTTAACAGAGCAGAGTAAAATGGAGAATCCTTCACTTACCAGTGTACTAAGAAGTAAAAGCACCACCATTAAAAATACATCAGAATACATAAGAAATACACTCATTATCAAAAATAGTAGCACGAATACTATTCTTTCTGGGTGCAACTATTCTTTTGAAGATGAGTGTATGTCAGTGTAGTGAATGAGTGAGATCTTTCCCGTCTGTTTGCTTAGGAAAAGGGAAACCAAGGAGAAGTCATTCTCAACCAAGATGCTCTAGTTGGACTCTCATCTCACTCTTAAAAATAAAGGTTCCTAAATGTTTTTGTCTTGGACATGGTCCCACACATCGCATCCAAAGCTTTGTTAGGTAACACATGATCGCATGATTGGTTCATCTTGTAACATGACTTGTTTGACTTATCACGTTACTTCCATTTCCAAGACTAGCCATATAATAATCCAGTGGTTTTACTATTATGCATCAGTATATAACTAAGAAAAGCACACTCTAATTATCTGTAGGGCAATGTCACTGTAGTAAGTTCACCTTTGTGGAGTGAGTGCTTGTGCTAAGAGTATGGCAATAAACGACTCATTTGCGCTGGCATGCATGGCAAAAATCTTCTCATATGAGAACAGTATGCTCCTGTAGTGGGCCCCAAAAGTGACACTGAATATTGAAGAAAAGGGTGGAAGGGGATTAAGTAAAGTCAGGTCCAATCAGGTCTAAGTGAAGTTGATAAAATGTACAATGAGTGTAGAAACTAAAAGAAATGTTATAAACTGGCAGGTTTGTGTACATTGTAGCACTCTGATACTGACTTGCTCAACCATGGATGCATGGATGGCATGGACATGTAGAGCAGTAAGAGACTGAAGTCATGTCACTTAAATCAAATAGCTGGGACTGATAGCATAAGGCTCTTTAGTTATAGGGTTATGCCTTGTTGGGCTGTGGGGTTGCTCAGTGGTGCAGCGGTGCAGTTTTAGTGCCTACTGTCACTGTAGAATGTATAGCTTTTGATGAACTGCCTGCTATCCTGGCTGTCCAACTGCACTGGTCTGTGCTCTGTACTGCTGTCATGTTTAATACAAGAGATTTCTAAATTTATAGATTTCTAAATTCCTGTGTCTTCTTTGTTCTTACCAACACCACAATATATATCGTATTTGTTAAGTTTTTACCAAACAAAGTTTAAGTTAAATATATAATCACTGTCCAAAGAAAAACAAGTTACCCGAATTGGCATTTTTACAGGAGAGGACATAAACCTAATTTATTTTAAAACTGGCAGGTTGATGTACATTGTAGCACTCTGATACTGACTTGCTGTGTATGGAAGGCATGGACATGTAGAGCAGTAAGAGACTGAAGTCATGTCATTTAAATCAAATAGCTGGGACTGATAGCATAAGGCTCTTTAGTTTTAGGGCTATTCCTTGTTGGGCTGTGGGGTTGCTCAGTGGTGCAGTTTTAGTGCCTACTGTCACTGTAGAATGTAGCTTTTGATGAACTGCCTACTATCAAGTCAATGGAATCATATTTTTTTAAGTGATTTTGGGACATTTCTGTTGGTCCATTCATCATGAGTTTTTCACACAGTGTAAATGACAGATGCTGTGTTCAAATGATGCATGAAAATAGAAATCGACAAAAATGGAGAAGAATGTTTTTCTACAGATAGTGACAATATATTAAGTTCAGGAAGGGAAGTAGTTTGTAGTTAGCGGAAAATGGCTTGTATTTCACTTAGAAAATTAATAAAACATAACAATTGAATAGGGGTATTTGAAAATAAACTTATCAGTGCATTATTCACCTCCATTATCTTTATGAAAGTTTAGATTTATGGCAGTTTGTTTCTTTATCGGCTGCTGTTTCCAAAAGTATGCAGTCTTCAGAGCATAATAAAGCATAATCTGTAAGCAGTTATATGGACGGAAATTTATCTGCTAAGCACTGAGATAAGAGAATAAACAATGAATTGAAAAAGAAAGATATGCAAGGCTGAAATTAGCCTCTGAATGAGAACCTTCATGTACTTCTGGCCAAAGAAAGCTTATCAGGTTGTTTTGGAATGTGTGTGGGGGAGAGTAAACAATAGTAAAACAGAAGCAGCATACGTGTTGCTGTGCTTTTCATGCAGGGAAAAGTGCAAACTTTATCCAGATACAATCTAAACTCGAAACATGTGCTAATATAAGGTGTAAACAGGTTCTTAGAGCCAGAGACTCTGTCCAGCAGTAAAGCAAGTCTTAATGTGTCTTATAAACCAGAACAAATAGCATCGTTTCCTGTTCCTCCCACCAGCTGCACTGAGCAAGTAAACGGCCTTATAATGCATACAATAAGGTAGAATCTTGTATTACACAGAGTCAGCTGTTGAGTTTTTCAGTTGTTAGGACAGCCAGTAACACCCCCTCTGCAGCTGTGGCCATAAAAAAAAGAGACAACCAGAGGACAATGATTTATATACATACATGCAGGGCAGCTGGGCATTTACTAGAAATATACAATATTACCTATTACCTCAGTGGGGCTTGGGAACCAGTGCAACGTCTCGCTGCATTATGGGTTTGTTCCTCCATGTTATTAGGATTTGTTCTATTATTAATATGGTACTAATACCTCATTTGTTATGCTTGTCCTGCTTAAATATGAATCAGAGGTGGACATATCTCTAGAGGGATGCCAAACAGCATTACTTGTATTGACAGTGTGGCTCTGTACGACCTCTCAAAGAAAGAGTGGAGCAATGATCAGGATATCCTACCACATTTTTCATTGGCATGTTTAGCAGTTTATTTGAATAGAATGTAGAATTTTTAAGTCATTTGAATCCCATGTATAATTTACAAATGAATACTCGACGCAGCCACTTAGTGGCGGCCATACTTCTCTTAGTTATTGGCCCACTCCACTTTACTGATGCCAAATGTGATATATTAGCTAATTATGTTAAAAGTTCTATTCCATTAAATCTACACAAATAGATAAGCTTAATGTACACAGGGGAAAAACGCACACACATGGGACTAGACTGTAAAAAGTTTTTCGTTGGTCCAATCTAAAAAGAACCTTATTCATATTTTATTATATTATTATTAATTCATTATAAGCAAATACATTAGGTTTGTTCCATCTTAAAAGGACTTTGAACAATTCTTTCAAATAAAGTGATATTTTTGTTGAGTAAAACTTTACTTTTCAATTGCTTATAATAAATTAAAGACTTTTCTAGGTATTCCTTTTTACAATGTAGAATGAAACAGAAAAAGAACATTATGAATTTAAAAACAATTAATGTACACTAAAGAAGTAGTGGATGAATATTCTTGATTCAAATGTGTACATCTGTACCTCTGAAGTCTAAAGTGTCCCATGTGTCCTTCTATAATCGGCATATTACAACTCTGGTTTTTTACTGTTACAAAAATGAATGAGATTTCGCAGTTCTGTCATATGTACAATTTGTCTTTCATTTTTCTCATGTGTCGCTGGATCGTGTGAATTCTGTGGTCATTAATCAGTCAGAATATGAACATTTCTACAAACATGATAAGTAATCAACACCAGATACTCAACCCAAAACTTCTGGAGTAACCAGCCTGGGCAGATTTTGCTGTGAGGGATACTTGGGTGAGACTGACTGCAGCAATTCAATGCACAGCTGTGTTAGCTATGGTGCTGCATCGCTGCCAAGCAGAATAAAAATAAAGCTTTCAACATTTTGTTATTATGAGACATTGTTTTATTATATTATATTTAAAATAATATTTAAAATATAATATAATAAAACAATATAATCTCATTAATCTCATTAAGTAATTAATAATATATTACTTAATGAGAAATATATACAGCATTATTACAAGAAAATGTTATAAATGTAACATAATTAAGAGGAACTTTGTCATCATTGCGAGATTTCATTTTTGTAAAATAAGTTAACACCATAATCCCTGTTGGCTAGTAAATATGCTAGACGTGTTTGACTTGACTCAGCGATGCAGTTGATTGGATCAATGTCATTTTTCTTTATGCTTGTCTTAAATAATTGTCAAATCTTCACACTAGAAGCAGCAACTGTGCTGCATGACATCCTGCACCAGGCCACGTACATTCGGCTCCTATATTAATAGCCTTTTGCATCAAGCGTGTGTGAAACACGTTTTTAGACACGGTGTTATTTGTATCCCACTTGACAGTAAGTTGCTCGCTACCGCTTCACAAACTGGTTATTTGCAAGCTAACATATCAGCTGAAAAAGACAAGGCTAGTTAAGCTTCGTCTGGCTGCATTTCTCTGTGTACATTTCATGTCCTCTGCTGGCTTTAATTTCAAAGTAGTTATTAAAATTTTTGCAAGGTGTGCAGTGACGCACTGAGGAAATGACTCGTGCTCATTACTGGTGTGCATACATTCATGAAAAACAAAGGGTTTTTGGACAAAGCTTAGATCAGCACATCCAGTTTGAGGCAGCAAAAAATAAAGCAGTACTACAGAACCATTACGGTAGCTGACTAACAGGTTACCAGCCAGTTAGCATTATCACAAGACACAATTCCTTGTTTTATGTTTGTTTATATGCAATGTATAATTATATGTGAAATTATATGTCAGTTAAATAACATTGTCATGTGATGCATTATCAGTGTTTTGATTGGTGGTTTGGAATTTATTTGCTCCACAATGTTGAGATGGAGTTTTTATAAACAACAAACAAATGAGCTGAGGAAGGCTTATTCATTGCAAGTGAAATTGTTTTTCCTGTAAACTACAGGTACAACATGTAGATCCAGGCCTACGCCCATGGTTTACAACCACCCTACTAATTGCTAGCTGCAGGTTTTTAAGTGATTAATCTATTGGCATCATTTATATAAAATACCCACCCAGCCTGCCAGCTAGCAGTGTCTTGCATTGATTTCTGTTAGGCCACCAAAGATAGAATCTGTTGATTTACTGGTGCACTGGAACACTTTGTCATTCTGGCCCACCGCTTGCTGATGCATTAAAGTGGATTGATTTCTGCAAGCACTGCCCTCGGAAGGTCACAATTCAATCCATTTATGCTCTCTACTGCCCTTGGTGGACAGTCAGCCCCCTCCCTTGTGAGTTTTTTGGCACAGGTCTGCGTCAGGTTGTAGTTGATTGGCTGAGGACTTCAAGTGAAAGGGTTGTGATTGGTGGAACTTCAGACAATGCATTATTTTCTGTCCTAGTGTAGTGACTGGGTGAGTAGAAGAGAGACAGTACATTCAGTGCCTGATAAGAGGTGGCCCAGACTGCTTTTACAAGTCAGATAACTGGACAGAAAGAAAGGATTAGACTGTCAGGCCTTGATATGGGCTTCTAGCATGCATATGATTTACACACACTTGTTTTTATTCAGTACTGGTATCAGAACATAAGATTAAACATATGTCCCATGTGTGTCATACAACTACCTATTAGTATGGAATATTATTTCCCAGTATTATATATATATATATATATCAGCCATAACAATCAAACCAAACAGTCAGCCATAACATTAAAACCTTCTTGTATTTTATCAGCTTTCTCCTTGTATCAATTTTATCAGCTTCACTTACTATATAGGATCACTTTGTAGTTCTACCTGTAGTCCATCTGTTTCTCTACATACTTTGTTAACTTCTTATGACCTTTTTCCAATGGTCAGGGCCCCAGCAGGACCGCCTCAGTGCAAGTATCATGTGGGTGGTTTATATTTGTATCGCCATTGCCAGACCTACTGGAAGCACTATCAACACTTCACCCCTAGTGCAAAATCTGCTTAAGAATGCTGCATATGTACAGATAAACAGAGATAAGAAATGTATTAATGCATTTGTTCCATCAGTCAGTCATTTATAGTCTGCTTTGACACCAGTTAATGTGAAGGGAAATGAGAGTGCTCCCAAATTGCATGCCAATAAAGATCTCTCTGGTGCATAGCTGATGGAGGATGATGGGGGAAGATGGTGAGGAGGTGGGGGTGGGTGGTAAAAGTGCCAAAGCCAGGTTTTCCCAATCAAGACTAATGGTTAGTGGTTCCTCTCCAAATGAGCTCTGTAGACTGCAGCTACTCATTCTCTCTAATGCCTAAGGCAGCAGAAAGTGGCCTGACGTGAAGGAGGAGGGGAGGACTGTGTTAAACCCTTAGAAGTCACATTTACTTAACACAAGTAACACTCTCAGCTCACTGAAAAAACCCCAGACATTCTGTCTATAGTAGTTTCTATGAGGAGATATTTAATTATGAGTAGAATTTGAGGAAAAGTAATTGTTGTTTGTAAGGAATTGCAGTACGAATTTGTAAAAAGATAAGTGTTTTGTCATTTTCTGACATCAACATAAAAAAAAGAATCTGAATATCCATAATTGAACCTGCCAATAACACATATTAATCAAAATGAATTGGTTACATGACTATATGAATAATTATACAGTGATGTAATTTCATCTTATAATGTGAATTAATATGTAGCATAATCTGGCATGATGACAGGATTAATTGAACAGAGAAGAAAAGGTACTTCTCCAAGTGGAGACAATTATCACACACCTCTCATTAGGACAACAGGATAAACTGCTTAGTATCAACGAAAACGTTTCCCCTTTGGCACTAGATTTGACTCATATAGAATCACTTGTAAAGGGGAATTAGGCAGCATTATAAAATGCTTATTGGCTTATCTTTAATCTTCCTAATTTGACACATGTCAGTCCTCTACTGCGCTCCCTTCAGTTCTTGTAGCTCCCCACATCAGATTTAAAGCCCTGATGCTTGCCTGCAAAGCCAAAACTGAAGTGGCCCCTCCTACCCTGATATCAATGGTCCAAACTCTATGAAACTCTGTGAGCTTCCAGTAGGGCTGGCCTCTCTTGGTCCTGGCAAGTGGTGAATGGAATTACCACTGGCTGTCCAAACGCCAAATGAAGACCCATCTGTATGTGAAAAACCTAAGTGCTCAGTATCTAGGACTTATTGAATATATTACCTTGCACTAATGCTTTATCCTAATTCTGTGTTTTGTATCTGTAATTGTATCTGCAGTTTTCACAACTGGTAATTTTTTCCTGATTGTCAATAACACATAGCAAGTGGCTGACTTCTAGTGCTTGCACTCAACACGTCCTAAATACTGTATTATATTATCCTATAGATTAAGATTCTCCAGTCCACTCTAGTGACTTGTTGTATTTGTATTTTTATCATTTATCATTTCATCATACACAGTTGAAGATCCAGTGTAATTTACAGCCTCTGGAAACCACATTTCACAATGTTGCAAAACAGAAATTGTAAGATTTCAAGAGTTCACAGAATGGAAATTATTACATAACATTATATCAGTTTTCATCTGTTTAGACTCCGAAAACCCTGCGCCTTCAGGCTTGGCCCAAAAGTGAGACACCTCTCAAAGAGTGGCTGTGCAGATTATCAGTGTAACATTATCGATTTCCATTGCCACATCTTTAGAAGGAGTATGATGTCATTGTGTAAGGCATGTACAGTACTGTGCAAAGGTCTCAGGCCTGGGAAAATAAAAAGATGTCTCCCAGAAAGACTGGATGGAAGGTAATACTTGAATCCTGGATAAGATTTTACTTACTGAAAGAAGACCTTTTGTGATTAAAGAGTCATTAAAGAGTCTTTGGGGTAGATCCTGTCCTTGGAGCAGTTCTTAGAGTGTTGAGGCATTTGCAGATCCTGGATAGCCCATTCTCTGGACAACCAGCTGGTGTGGTGGTGGTTGCGAGGATAAAGAGGAACATCAATACATAAACACTGAAAACAGAAGCAGAGGTTCAGAGGTAAAGTCATTTTAAAGACAGGTGGGGGCATCTGATCAGAGTCAAGAACGAATGAGTGACAAACCTTTGGAGTCTTCCTGGCAGAACTTCTGCTAAAGCTTCCATTTATCTGAGAAGTAAACACTCATTTTTCTGAACAATACATTGTGATTTACTGTGTGCCAGTGCTAGTTTAACCAGCTCTGAATTTCCCTATACGGAAATCCAGTGTTTATAGGTCTAACGGCCAGTTTATCTGTTATAAAGTGTTTTACTGGCAAAAACACACTTACTGTCCAGATGAATAGAAAAAGGTTCAAGTTTCAGTTGTTTGACTGTTGCCAAAGACTTTTGCACAGTACTGTATAAACTCTAAAACACCTCCTCCGTCTCAACTGTTTGGTCACTTTAGTAGTACTCTTCAGCATGTCAGCTGTTAAAACCACATCATAGCATCATTAGATAACAAGAAGGTATGCAGTATAAAACTGAATTATTTAGCTACTAATGTTAATGTTCTGTGCTAATGTTCTGTTCGAGAACACATCACTGGTGGAATCATAAGGTTTGTGTGTGTGTGTGTGTGTGTGTGTGTGTTTGTGTGTGTGTGTTTGTGTGTGTGTTTGATATGACTGCTGTATGACTACCATAATAATAATAATAATAATAATAATAATAATAATAATAATAATAATAATAATAATAATAATAATAATTATTATTATTATTATTAAGTTAAGCCACATCCTAAAATATGTAAGTTCAAGACGGGTGTCCGAGTCATACAGCAGTCATATCAAACACACACACACACACACACACACACACACACACACACACACACACACACAAAAACTGTATGATTCCACCAGTGATGTGTTCTTGAACAGAACATTAGCACAGAACATTAACATTAGTAGCTAAATAATTCAGTTTTATACTGCATACCTTCTTGTTATCTAATGATGCACTTTACCCAACCGCATCTTTCCTGCCTTTCAGTAATCTGTCATTACAATATGCACAACCTGCTTAGAGAAGGAAAACGTACACCACAGCCCAAGGTGCTGCGTGTGTGTGTGAGAGGGTAAAATTGCAAGAAAACTGCAGAGGCCTGAAAATAGCTCAGGGTTTTAGTGATCAAGCATTGCTTTAGTTATCTAACAGTATATCCTTCTCCTTCTTTTATTTTTCAGCAGGGTTTTGTCTGCAAACTTATCCCACATTTGCGAGATATCGACACTGCTAACTTTCCAGAATGCTCTGTTTAGGAATGCTGTGGTGGCATACAGATTTTTCAAACAATGGTTAAGTGGTGCTATTTCCCCCATATGAATAGAGTGTAAAGGTTTATGCATCCAGATTATATCATGATCATATATACGTCCAATAATAACACACTCTTAACCATGTGGCTAGTTTTGCAGCCACCTAGCAACACCACCAACCACCTACATACCACCCAAATGCCATAATAATTCTTTAAGCTGACAAGGCTGCACAATCATTCTGCATCCTCTGCAGGAAATCCTCTTATCTAATCTATGACATGCTGTTTTATGCATGTTTATATTTTAATTTGACCATTAAAATGTAAGCAAAGTAACTCACACTTACAGGATGTAAAATGCTCTGTTCTGGAAAATCTTCCTTACCCTGGTGGTGATGGGAAACAGACATCTTTAATTTATTTAATGCCTCTAAAAGCTACATCACAAAGCTATTATATTATAAGCTAAAACCTACAAAACCTGACACTGGGGCCTTTATTTTATGAACATTTTTAATTGTGTCTGTTGGGTCAGTCAGATACAGGGGTAATGCTGAACCTTGTTTACGTCAATTTGTTCTCACGATGTTAAACCTGCCCACCAAGCTTCAGTTCTGTCGGTTGGTTCCTTCTGGGTACAACTGTTTGTGCAGATGTTCTTTCGATGTTGACTGCATATGTAATTTACGTGGTACCGCTGATGAATTTTGCATGGAAGTAGATCCATTCAAAATGAACACTACCCAGAAATAAGACCCATCTACATCTTTTCCATATCTAGAGCTTCAGATCCAAAAGGCCATTAAAGTAACATTAGCCCACTGCTAAAAAAAGCTTAAACACTGAATTGTGTAATGGTTGTTAAGTGCTGACTAGAAGACAATAATCTAGCTAATGTTAAGAAAAGATTATGATCAGCCATAACACAATAACAAGTGGGAAATCTTTTCGCTGGGTCGCCAGGAAAGCTTCTACCACATACCTAAAGTCTACCACATGCCTAAATAGCTTGTGTCACAATTACTTATGAGTGATCGTAAGTGATTTGGACCCATGAGTGCATGCCTATGAAACCCATTATAGAATGCAGGCCTGTTCACATCTGGCAAAATGAACCAAACAAACAAAAAAAAATCCATAGAGCTACACCAAGCATAGTAGTTCTGATAGCACACTTCAGTGGATACATGCATGCAATAATGCAAACCAACTGAAAAAACAGAAGCGCTTATTTTTTACAGCCAATCCAAAAACAGAACTGTGGGAGTAAACTGACAGTAGAGGGGGAATTGTCTGCTGAGATTCATATACAACGAGTCAGGAATGGAAATGACGACTGGTATTTTTGCTTGATGACTGGTTAGAATGGTGGGAGGAGAATGGAAAACATGCTGAGATATTATTTTATTACTAAGAAAAATGTACAGTATTACAGTCTCTTTTTCACTTCAATTCCAACTTTTTTAGATGGTGCTGTTGTTCCTGTTCAGGTCAAATAAGTGAAGTAATAACTCATAATAGCTTTAAATACATTTGTGCATATTCATTTATTTTGGCACATATATGATTCTGTAAAAGGTTTTCCATTCAAATGTAACATTTTTATTGAATATTTAGAGATCTAAAACCCTATCTAGTTCCGAAGACCTTTGTTAACAAGTTTAGGCACCCCTACAAGTCATGTCACAATGCTTTCCAGAAATTTTGATTCATCAGCTTAATATAAGCCATTGCTTGCCACATCCAGGTCAAAAGGTGGAATTGTGTGACATTTTTGAGATCTCTTCCTTTGAGATCACTCTTCAGTAGTTAATATAAATAGAGGCTGTTTTTTATGTATGTTTCATATGCTGAAAGACTAATGCTGAAAGACATACGACGTAATTTGCAGACGACTTGCAGAGCTTTAGCAGTTACAGTGCACAGAAGTACATGTGTTCTAGATCAGTTTCAGGCAAAAGCAAACCGGCAAGTGATCTTGGTCTTGATTGGCCCACCATTCTGTAGCTATTATAGGAAAATACGAAAAAAAAAGACTGCTGAAGATTCTTCAAGTTCAAGGCTGGAGTTTGTTAAACATTGTAGGGACTAAATCTACCTACAATAATTGACATACTAGCCTTTTAAAATATAAAGACATTTTTGGTCACTGCATAAATGTGTGGCTATGATAGCTAACATTGGTAGTGGTTAGTTGAGTAACACTCACAATTAGTTCATTTGCACCCAAAGACTTTATACATTTTCAGCAAAATATTATTTGATTATTTGAATATTGTGTGGCTTCACATTGTTAAGGCTTATATTCCTGTCTATATATTGTGATTATTGTGATATTGTGTTAGTGGCATTTTATGTTAGTGGCATGATCATTTACAACCACACATGTCACTGAATAATGATGAGCCTGAATTTAAATCAGTGACGTGCCTGGAGGCAATTAACTCAAGAGAGGCACTTAAGGGGCTAGAAATATCTAGGGGACTGGGGGATGAGAACATTCATGCAGAACCCAGGTGGAATTGTCTTTGGCACAGAAATCCAAATAAATCAATAATCTACCTACCCCCCACCTCCCCCCTGGCTACCCCCACACACACTCTTTTGTCTTTGGATTATGGTTGTAAAACAGAGGAGTGTGTAGTGGTCAGTGTGGGGGGAAATCAGTAGCACAGATACACAGATAAACACTTCCACCATTTTGTGTGTCCACCACTGGGAGAACTGCTTTTCACAATCCAAGTAATCCCAAACACAATCAATGATATTAAGGTACAGACTTTCTTACAAATATGAAAGTTGTAAGTCCTGTTTATCTGAAAGGGGCAGTTTTGGCGGTCTGCCATGTTAGGAATTCCAAAAAATGTAAATTCCAAAAAATGTAAATTCCAAAAAATTTACCTTACGCAAAGAGATTGTGATTATTATGTATACTATATACCTGTATATGTATTGTATACTGTTCATGCATCTACCTTGTACCTAGACTTGTATATTGTTGCTGTCCAGTGAAAAACATGTACCTCCATTTTTGTTGATTTGTACTTTTATGGATCATTTGAACACAGCAGCTGCTGTTCACACGGTGTGAGGATGAATGGACCAACAGAAATGGCCTAAAACTGCATGGAAAGACATCTGGTTCCATTGACTTCATTTATTATTCAGTTTGGACTTTGGCCTCTCCTGTAAAGTTGCCATTTTGGAAATACTTGGTTTTCTTTGGACAGCGACGCAGGCAGTCAACCTTCCAGCTAGACTTTCTTTGACCCATATACAGCCCCTAAAAGACACAGGGCTAAAAGTTCACCATGTCGGTGGTGCCATCACCATTCCAAAATCATTCCAGCCAATAGAGTTGCTAGCTTTTTTTAGCTTGGCCCACAGCAGGCCTAACGAACTATGTGGATTAAAATAGTATCTATACCTAAAACGGATCCAGGTAGGGAGGGTGGTAGGGAATGCAGAATGAAAATAAGGAGTCATTTTATTTCACATTCCAAGTAACCCCAAACACATTCAGTGATAGTGAGACAGTGACTCTGGTGGAGTCAGTTCATGTAAATGAATACACATCTTTTCAGATCCATTGTGTTGAGCCTCCTTCTCACAGTGGAGTTATGGACAAAAATGTAATTTTTGATTAATTATATTTCTCTCTTAAAGATCAAAGCTTTGTGTCATGTTTGTCTAAAACGGAGCTCATCTGTACTGACAGTGTTGGCAGTTTGTCAGTCTGTTGACTGGTGAGTTTGTTGTTAGGAGTTCCATTTTCCCTTCATCTTTAAAAAATGTATACTAGACTTGAAGCTCATTTGGTTCACTTGTTTCCTTTTGATCACTGTCTTCTTTTTCACTCAAGGAGATGATGTGAAATCTAATCAAAAATAGTTTCTGAAAATGTATTAACCTCTACTTAATTGCTATTTTGACTCTGACTGATGTATATATAGCATTAATGTGTGCCATACACTAAAAATATACCTTATACACTGTATATTGTGTACTGCATACATATTTTGTATTGTACGTACATCTACCTTGTACCCAGACTTGTATATGCTGGGAGTTTTAAAGCCTATTTTTTTGACTCACATGCAGCCCCCAGAAGAGGCAAGGCTTAAAGCTGACCCAGCCAGTCATGGCACCATTCAGAGGTCATTTCAGGCAAAGTAGCTGGCAGCTTTTGCTAGCTTAGACCACAGCTGGGCCAAAGCAAGACACATCTCATCAGCTACCGAGATTAAAAAAAAAAGATCATGCATGAGAAATAGAGAGAGGAAGGGAAGGCGGATGGAAAATAAGGAGACACTTTATTTCCTTCTTCAGGTGGAGGAAAACTGGCTGGGCCTGGAGAACAGAAATGGGTCATGCTGTACATAAATTCTATCCATCATAATAAACGGTAAAAGCAGTGAGCATGGGTCACAGTTCATTAGACAGCACATAGCCTACTTGGTGCTATATTAATGACCCTGCTAAAGATATCATCAATTTTGTGTGTAATATTATAAATTCAGGCATCCCTTGAGTATAATCAATTAGAGCAAGTCTCCAACCAGGCCGTGAACTCTGGCGCGTTAAATGAGGACAGCTTTTCTATTCAGGTCTCTAACTTTCTTATCTGAATCTTGGCCTACAAAGATATTTGGATTAGGATAAAGATTGTCTGTGCAGTCAAACGCCAACCATTAAAGGTCGAGTTATTATTGTGAAACAGATGTGACCGAGATATAAAATACAGGGAGACCTGAAGGGGCCGGGAACTCCTAAATAGCCATTTGCACTCCCCTTAAAATCTAAATTCTGGGGGTCCATGAACATAATAAGGAACAATAGATAGTCAAGTACCAATTCTGCAATAGTTTCTTCTTCAGCTGCTTTATCCACACAAACAGTGTCTACCTGTTATTGGTATTCTTATGTAACCAGAGACTGGTGTGCCTCAAGGCGGCCCTGGCCATAGCAAATTGGCAACTGTAACTACGCCTGGGATACCTCTGGAAAACTTCACAATATGCCGTAAAGCATATTAGTAGATAGAAAAACTTGAAAATCTACAAAAAGAGTATTTCCAGAGTAAGAAACATCGGACCACACATTTTTTGAAGCAGGTCTGGGTACTTATTTGCCAGTACATAATCCCCTTTTGGGTGAAAGCTGCCCTAAAGTCTGTGTCATTATTTTAAAAAACCCTACATTGACATATAGAACTACCATAAATCATACAGCAGACATCTGTCTTTTTTTTTTTGTTGAGGCATAAACTCATACGGCTACTAAATACCATATTGCTAGACTACATAACTAAATATAACTAAAGTACCATGGATTAAATGTTTGTATAGTAATGTCCAGCTGTTTCTCACATAGGACTGTGATTTGTAGTTTAACGCACCACTAGATGGCTAGCCTACTTTTTTTTCAGCCATGGAACACCTGAAGCCTCTAATTATAGTCTTAGATCATGACAATAATTGCATGATAAGGAGATAAAGGTGTGTCTAAGCCAGGAGCTGCTGGAACAAAAGGCTGTGATTCTTACCCTGGATTTGTGTCAGGAGCCCTCTAAAAGTGCAGCACTGAGAGATATATCTCAGTAATTGTATCAGATTAATATGTTTATTCATTAGTAAAATTATGTGGGTGTTTGATTCAAATATGTTTGGCATTTCACATATAGTTTACTTATAGTAGACACGCACACACACGCTCATATGTATGGATCTATGGACCAATTTGTATTTTTGTATGTATTTTCATATATGGGCTTGAGTAGTTTCTTTTCATGGTAGATAGAGGTTAGCACTGACTCTGTACTCTGGCTGCTATCCCAGCCATTCAGTAGTACTGGCAGCAGTTCTCCTCTGCAACTATGTTCAATAAAAGAGCATTCTTGCTTAAAATCCTTTGTTGCTCTGTTGAGCCTCAGGCACCAAATGTTCTGAGGCTGTTTTGGGACCACTGTCGGTAATAACTCACCAAACCTGACCAGAAGCACTCCACAAGTCTTGCTTGGACTGCGTTGTCTGGCCACAAGTGTCTGGCCACAAGTGTCTGGCCATTTTAAAAGTCATATCCAATATGCTTGCTATGAGAACGGACTATTAGCTTAATCAACATTATTTGCTTTACAGAAAATCTGGATCCAAGCAAGCCCCCAATGAGCAAGCCAGAGGTGAAAACTTCCCTCAGAGTAAAAAGAAGAAATCTCGAGAGGAAGCGGGACTTGAAACGGGAACCAATCATTCTCAGGTCAACCCCACATGGCAACAAACACAAAAAGCATCAGAGTTTATGATTCTAGGCAATATTAAGTAGAAACTTTTAGTAACTGTTAGATGGAAGACTACGATGATAGTATATAAGGAAGAGTATATGAGGAAATGCTGAGTACTTTCTGAGGCAGAGGAAGAAATTTAGTATCTGTATTTTGATTTTGACTGTACCATATTTTACTGTATCTGTAGTTTCAGTTTCAGTGTTTTGATCAAAATGTACTGCATGTACTGAAATTTTAAAATTGTATTGTCTACTATCATTCTTTACAACTTTCAAATCTCTCAAAATGTTGAGAAACTTTGCAAAATGTAAACAAAAGAAGAATGCAATGATGAAATGTCAGTATCACTGCAGTGCTGAGAATGATCCACCACCCAAAAAATACCTGCTCTGTGGTGGTCCTTTGGGGTTCCTCGCTTTGAATGAAAAGGGTAATAGAGGCACTACAGTCTGTACAAAGTGCTATCTGGAGCTGATATATATATTTTGGTGGTTGATATATATATATATATACAGTGAGGAAAATTAGTATTTGAACACCCTGCGACTTTGCAAGTTCTCCCACTTAGAAATCATGGAGGGGTCTGAAATTTTCATCTTAGGTGCATGTCCACTGTGAGAGACATAATCTAGAAAAAAAATTCTGGAAATCACTATGTATGATTTTTTAATAATTTATTTGTGTGCTACTGCTGCAAATAAGTAATTGAACACCTGCCAATCAGCAAAAATTCTGGCCCTCAGAGACCTGTTAGTCTGCCTCTAAAACCTCCACCTCCACTCCACTTATTATTCTAAATTAGAAGCACCTGTTTGAGGTCGTCAGCTGCATAAAGACACCTGTACACCCCACACAATCAGTAAGACCCCAACTACTAACATGGCTAAGACCAAAGAGCTGTCCAAAGACGCCAGAGACAAAATTGTTGACCTCCACAAGGCTGGAAAGGGCTACGGGGCAATTGCCAAGCAGCTTGGAGAAAAAAGATCAACTGTTGGAGCAATTATTAGAAAATGGAAGAAGCTAAACATGACTGTCAATCTCCCTCGGACTGGGGCTCCACGCAAGATCTCACCTCGTGGCGTATCAATGATCCTAAGAAAGGTGAGGAATCAGCCCAGAACTACATGGGAGGAGCTGGTCAATGACCTGAAGAGAGCTGGCACCACTGTTTCCAAGGTTACTGTGGGTAATACACTAAGACGTCAAGTCATGCATGGCACGGAAGGTTCCCCTGCTTAAATCAGCACACGTCCAGGCCCGTCTTAAGTTTGCCCATGACCATTTGGATGATCCAGAGGAGTCATGGGAGAAAGCTCTGTGGTCAGATGAGACCAAAATAGAAAATTTTTGGTCTTAATTCCACTCGCCGTGTTTGGAGGACGAAGAATGATGAGTACCATCCCAAAAACACCATCCCTACTGTGAAGCATGGGGGTGGAAGCATTTTCAAAAGCAGATTTTGGGGAACAACCTCCTTCCCTCAGTTAGAGCATTGAAGATGGGTCGTGGCTGGGTCTTCCAACATGACAATGACCCAAAGCACACAGCCAGGATAACCAAGGAGTGGCTCCGTAAGAAGCATATCGTCGCTGTCCAATAAAATCCATTTTTGTTGATTTTGACTTTTATGCATCGTTGGAACGCATCACTTGCCAGTTATGTTGTGTGAATTTTATGAAGAATGGAATAACAGAAATTGCTCAAAACTGCTTGGATAAAAAGTCTGGTTCCATTGAATTGCATTCAAACTACACCAGGTTTTTGGCCACTCCTGTAAAGTTGCCATTTTGGAGATACCTGCTTTTCATTGGACAGCGACGATATCAAAGTTCTGGAGTGGCCTAGCCAGTCTCCAGACCTAAACCCTATAGAAAATCTTTGGAGGGAGCTCAAACTCCGTGTTTCTCAGCGACAGCCCAGAAACCTGGCTGATCTGGAGAAGATCTGTGTGGAGGAATGGGCCAGAATCCCTGCTGCAGTGTGTGCAGACCTGGTGAAAAAGTACGGGAAACATTTGACCTCTGTAATTGCAAACAAAGGCTACTGTACCAAATATTAACACTGATTTTCACAGGTGTTCAATTACTTATTTGCAGCAGTAACACACAAATAAATTATTAAAAAATCATACATTGTGATTTCCGGATTTTTTTTTAAATTATGTCTCTCACAGTGGACATGCACCTAAGGTGAAAATTTCAGACCCCTCCGTAATTTCTAAGTGGGAGAACTTGCAAAGTCCTCACTGTACATACTTAAACAGCGTTAGTGGCCGCAGAGAGCAGCACTGTAACCCGAGAAGCTAAACAATCCTAGATCGGCAGTTACAGCTGCATTCAGAAACCACAGTGAAGAGTCTAAACCATTAATTGATTTGCTCTCTGCAACCATCTGGCTAGGCGGGTAAGAGGATGAGTAAAGGGAGAATTTTCCTAATGATGAAAATGGGCCTGAGAAGTTCTGTACTCCTCTAATTTAAAATGCACCCCTTACTGACCTGGTTTGCACAAAAGCAGCTGGACAAATCAGAACTGATGTAACTATGCCTTGTTCCTCATATATGTATATATACTCTCTCTCTCTCTCTCTCTCTCTCTCTCTCTCTCTCTCAATATATATATATATATATATATATATATAAATATATATATATATATATATATATATATATATATTAAAGCTTTTTAACAACTATAATTAAGGGTATAAAGTTCTTTAACGTCATTCTGAAGTAGGCTTTTGTGGGCCGTGGACCACCAGTGGGCCATGAAGTGCCTGCTAATAGTCCATAGGTTTGTTCTCAGGTAGCGGCAGTAGTTGGCTGGAAACATTATATATAAAAATATTTGCATTATATCATTTTTTTATGAACATAAATAATATATTTATATAAAAACACTGCAGTGACAGGCTAATTAAACATTTACTAAAACAAAAGCATCTTATCTGGCTAATTAGTTTATGAGTTAGCCAACTGTGCCTGCCAGTTAGTCTTCCATATAGGCTGGAAGGGAAACAATATGCCACACGGTGTGAAAACAAACAAAGCTATAACAGTTCACACTTGAGTCTTAAAATATGAGCAAAAAAGTTATTCTGTGGCAGCTAGCTTTCATTTTATTGTAGAGGGTGTGACCTAATGTCAAACAGAGTAACGTATAATTAGTAGTAGTAGTCAGTGTGAGTAGTCATATATAGTACATCAATATACCGTCTTATTCTGGTGCACTTGTTGGCTATATAACTTTATATGGATGTGCACAGAATTCAATAAATTGTCATTAGGTTTGAAAAAGACAGAGTTCCCTTCAGATCCCTCAGCTCTACCGGCTTTTAAAAGGTGGAAAAAAGCGGGGTATGAGATCTATGGGCACACTTTATATTAAGCATTGACTAAGCAACATGAAGCAATACATTAGTAGCTAATTCAAGAACTAATCTTATGTAAGCTTGTTATAACTACTTCTTCACATGTAAAGTAAGTATACTACATGTTTACTTTACATTAGATAACCATTGTTAATGTATTACTTCATGTTAGCTAGTCAGTATTTAATCTGTGTTAAGTGTTACCAAGTCCATTCATTTATTAATATTACACTACAAGATCGGTACATTTGAATCTATTGCAAATTATGCCATAAATCAACTGTTGCCATACTGAATGGACACAAGTTATTCGCCCACTAGAACAGTCAGCTATTAAGCTATTATGCAAACATTCTGATGTGGTCTGTAGAAAAGCATTGCCTATCGGACTTTCGTTTAACATATCAACGCCAAAGATCTCCACCCTGCAGAGTGTTCGCCATGTATCCTGTGATAATATTTCATCTGCATTTAGGCCTCCTGCCTACATTTAACCATCCCAGCATTTTCTTTATTTTTGGGAGTGATTGGAAAGTTGATAGCCTAACTAAGCCCACTTGGCAAAGCCAACTTGCAGCACTGTGTTTTGTTAAATCCTTTATCTTTTTCTTCTTATTATTATTATTGTTGCAAATTTGGTATGCATGCTATCTGGGTGAAACACATTTATACACAAAGATTACAATCTAAAATAATACAGGAAAAGCCTACACACACATTAACAACCACATGGGATACCATAGATAATGGTGGCCCTGGCAAGCAGTATGCTTTCTTTGAATATTTTAAGCTTTTATTTTCAAATAAATATTAGAATTGGATTAGAGAGGTCTGACAGCCTGCTAGTCACAGTTTTAAAAATCTCTACTTCAGCTTTGTAATTCCCTGTATATTTTGTGCAGTGTTTTGCTTACAGTGGTCATAAATACAGAGTCCTTCTTAAGTGTTCCCCCCAACATGGTCATACAAGATTTTTAATTTGCTTTTTGTGCTCTCATTTTTATCTCTCATAAATACAGATAGGTGTGGAAGAGGCCTTAGCCTGGAATGTAACCTGTATTAAAAAAAAAAAGAAAGAAAAAAAAAATCAAACAAAAAAGCAAGGTCTGTTAGCAATCCTCAGCCATGCCGCAGTGCAGTATGTCCTTGACGAAGAGTCATATTCCCTCCCTGAAACGAATGACTCCCTCAAGATAAAATGAAAACAGTGGCTAAGTACAGGGTGGGTGACGAGGGAATGTGCAAATCATGTACAGACAGACTGGTGCCGGACAGCAGCGCATAGCCACAGCTGACATGTGGTCTCAGCGAAGAGGGTTTGGGAAATGCTGTCTGATATGTCACTGCCAGCAAATTTAGAGGGTAAATTTCATTGGTGGTATTTGAGATACTGGTATGATGGTAAACCAGCATGACCAATCTGAGTGACCTACAGCAGCAAAATTAGCATAGATCAGCTGAAAGCAGAATGTAATGCATGCTGATCTGTGCTGCTGTTTTGTGCAACAGCAGGCTTCATGCGAAGCAGGCTTGATGGGAAAATATACTCAACAACTCAGTTGGCATAGAAATACAGAAATGAACGTAATGAGATATGCACGAAAATACAAATTTTACTTATAACCTAAAAAAAGAACAACAAGGAGATGTACCTATTAAAGTGGCTGGTGAGGTGATGCTACATCCTTCAGCTTTTAATCCTAATTTGTAGGATGCTTTAAAAAACTGAAAAATGCCTGTAAGAACAGAGCCTAAGATGATGCGCTGCTGAAACAGAAAAAGCTGAACAGCATTGACAATGAACTTTAAATTAATATCCAGAACGCCTCGTACTTGCAAAATGGTGTCCAAATATTGCAGATCAAATAGCTATTCAAAATAAGGTTATGGCAAGAAATGACTGTAAGTAAATAATTACAGTCCATTGTTTAAAGGGGCTTATTCTTAATGTTATACCTCTATTTTTGAGGTCTACTAGATTTACATGCTGCAGTTTTCCCAAAACACATTCTTTTTTCATACTGTACATCTGTATTCACCCTGATCTTTGTTAGAGCTCCTGTGTCTTTAAGCCCTGCCTCCTGATGAGCTCAGTGTGCTCTGATTGGTTGGCTCGCCCTCTCTGTTCTGATTGGTCAGTCCCTATAGTGGCATCCTCCTATAAATGTTGACCAGGAATCCATCCTGAAAGTCTGGTAGAACAAATTATCGGTAGAGCTACCTTCACAAGCTAGACAGGAGCAGAACGTTTCATAGTAAGTTCAGTTTCAGCTTTCTGTGTGTTGTGTGAGACCATGCCAAGCCTGCTGGTAGGCAGGCAATAAGGATTGTCTTACGAGATGATGTCATCTTGTAACAGAAAGTTTTTGTAGACTGATTAAATTAGCAAGACGCCACAAAATTTACTAAAGGAAAGGGGAAAAACTACAAATGCATAATACTGTCATCAATTAATTGTGTCCAGAATACTAATTTGTGAATATACAACAGTTTTACATTTTGGTGTCTAGTTTGTAACATTTCGATCCACACAGTGTAAGTTATTGTTAAATATCAAATATTAATTGTCACCTTTTCCTCCCATCACGGATTAACAACCACGCAAACTCCATTTCCCAAGATTCCCCTAGCGACCACATGACAACCAGCTCGCAACCGACAGCCAATCCCAGCCTCGTCTGAGTACTGATTGTTGCACCTGTTATCCTGCCTATTTAAGCTGTGTTGTTTGTTTCTCTCTTTGTGATTCAGTGTGTACCAAGCTTTTATTTCTGTTTTTGATCTGTTGTTGCCGTCTCTTCTGCCTGTACCTTGAGTTCAATTTTTGCCTTTGCCCTTATTGCTCTTTTTGTCATGTTTCTGACCTGCCTGTTTTTCGGTTTCTGCTTTTTGGTCTGCCCCTCTGTTCTTAATAAATTATTAGAAGCCTCTGTCTGCTCGCGTCCTACTTCCGTTGGACCCTGACATTAATATGAGAGGTGGTTCCAAACATTTGAACAGTGGTATAGTATCATGAATGATCATAACGTAGGAATAAATGAACAACTGAATTATGGGCTTTGCTCTAGTATGTTTCATTGATCACTACATTAATCTACATCTCTTTCAGAAACCCAACATTATTTCGAAATGATCTTCAGCATTTTGGAATAAATCTCATTTTTATAAAATTTAAACCTACAAATAATGAAATTTCAGGTATTACTTTTTTTTAGTCTCTCAGTAAAGATTTACTGGGTGTAATTAGTTCACGAATTAAATCTTGAAATCACAAATGAAATAAATCATTTTTCCCTCCTTTATTAATCGACTCTCCAGCTAAAAGGTAACAGGCATATTGTTATCATGGTGATCTTTTGTGTTGCCAGTTCCGCAAATGATGCCTTTGATCAAAAGCTTCTATGGGGCTTGATTGTCTCCAAGGAGACAGCTGTGGCTCAGCTCTGACGTGGCATTAAAATGCATGGAACAGGAAACAAAAGATTTTTAAACGTCACTAATCTGAGTCTGACAGCAACCTTACATTCGGACAGTTATTCACACAGTGGAAAGGGATCGAATGAAAGAGCAGCAAAAACTTGATTTTCTTTCAGTGTTTGAAAGCCTCTGGTGTCTGCTCAGCCTCCACCCACGCAAGCAGCCACACGGGCTGCCGTGGGCAAAGAAACGCTATGAAAAGGCTAACGACTACCCTCAGCTTTTCTCCAACGCTCTACTTATTGCAGAATTCAGGCGTTTCAGTCAGTCCATGATATATCATTTCTGATATAAAAGGTACTGATATAGACATCCCTAATATACAACACACCTGAGAATGAAGGGCATTAAAGTGGGCATTGAAAATCCATGTATAGATTCTTTGGAGATGCTCTGTGATGGTCAGAGTGTGTGACTTTATTGTCTCATTTTGGGGCGCTCATAAGGCTGCAACTTGAATGTCCTGATTGGGTGCCATGCAGCTTCCTAATTAAGCTATATTTGGCCGTTCTCTGGACTTTCAGAAAGGGAGTGGGGCCAAAAAGAAAAGTGCTGTTTGTGTCTGAAGCTTAGTAGGCATGTATGTATGTATATCTAATTAATTAGCCATTGATTTGATTTGTCCTGAGGGATGCAGGACTAGTTAGTTTACTAGTCTATAAAAAGTAGGTTTACAGTAGTTTACTAATAGGAGCTTTAAGATGTGAGTTGTTCAATAGTTTTTCAATAGGTTTCAGCCTCAGATGCTGAAGCACACATACTGTCTAAATTGCATTGCATGCATAATCACCACAGGCCTCCGAATCTTAGCCAACAGAAAACTGAAACTGGCTGAGGTCTGTGCACTGTGTCTGCAAAATGATCCAGTTTACCAATCTAAATGTTACGTACAAGAAGTTACATCTATACTCACCCACAAGCCTTTCAAAGTGAGGTATTGGCCTATAGATTTAGATTTATGCCACTTAGCAGACACTCTTATGGAGCTTAGTTTTGCAATCATAATATCGCATTTAAAAAAGTTATACTTGATTTGTGTGTGAAAATATAGATAGAAAGCAAACAAGATCTGGTGCATTCTCTGCATGATATGCAGCCTGCGATGGAAGTGGTTTCATTTTATGCAGTATTTCCGGAGCGGTCAAGTACTCAAGGGCTTTTTTTTTTTTGCAGAAATAAACAACCATACTCTTCTATCTGTTCACTTCAGTTTTTACTGAGACTGTATTTGAGGTGCTATCCTTAGCTAGTCATTAACTACTGTCCACAGCACTGATCCCTAACCTCTAATTCTATGCAACCCCTAATTTATCCAGCTTTGGTGTTTTAGGCATGTTCAATCACGGCATTTGCAAGTTTACACTTATCATTAAAAAACAGTCGCACACAAGTGTCAGACTGCAGTGCTATGTGGAAGGAAGATAAAGGTGACCAGGAACAATAAATGATGATAAAGTTAGACTGATATGGGCAACATTTATTGAGATACACATACTGAAGTAGTGTCTCTCAGTATGGCGTCAGACCAGCATGTTTACTAACACTTCATCCATACTTCTTAGCATGGAGTTGTAGAGGTTCCTAATGGTGTCCTGTGATGATCCATCCCATGCAGCTTGAGTATTCTCACACAGTTCCTGTAGATTTTGCGGTAGGGGTGGAGGTGGAGTGACACCAGGCCTTCAGGTATGCTTTATGTTTGAAAGTATTACATTATTTTATTGGGAATAAAGTTAATTGAGCTCACCAAATTAAAAGCAAAAAAAAAAAAAATAGTTATACCATATGCGTATGTACAGTGGTAGTAACTTTAGGGTCCTGCAGATGATGTTTCCCAAGGATAATGGGGCTGTATCTAGCTATATCAGTGCAGAAAATGTCTCATGTGTGGAAAACTGCTTCAAAGCAGAATTTAATGACTGGTAAAAAGGACTGGTTGTATTTGGGTGTCCCAAAGGCCATAGTGTGAAGGAAGTAGCTGAATCTGCAGGTGTACGGTTCTACCAGCAGTGCCACAAATCCCAGCCTACAGGAAATTCTCCTCAGAATTGTGTCAGGGAAGACGCCCACCAAACCTGGCCTAATTCTGTAATTCTTTGATGCAAGAGTGGCTGAATGGTGATGTTGCCTACATCCAAAAACTTGTCCAGTCTATACCAAATTGATTTGCAGCTAGTGTTCATGCTCATAGAGGTATTACATGCTATCAGGTATGTTTGTTTTTTTGTCTGGTGAGCTTATTTAGCTTTAATCATTGCCTAACTAAACATTTCACCATTTCTTTTCCTGATTAATCTGTTATTCAAAAGTAATCAATGCAGATAGTACTGGAACCTGAAATTTATATAAGAACCTTTTGGACAGAAAAAAAAAACATTAAAAAAAAAAAACATAATAAAAATACAATACTGGGAATAGAGAATCCAGTTAAAACGTAATGTTTCCATTTTTTTTCCCAGAATGACATGCTCATAAAAAAGGAGCTCTTGCCCAGTAGTCCTGAGCTAAGACATGACTGCTTCCAGCATCTTTTAGTGTCACTCACCTCCCACATTACATACACGTTACGTTTTCTTTTCAAGCAAGGCAAATTACAGCACACCAATTTACGGTGAACTTAACCAAGCACTTACACAAGCAATGCCCTCACAGCAACGAGGGGAGAATCCTACCTCAACATCTCAGAAATGTGAACAGTAAAAAATTGTTTTGATTCGTCGTAAGCTCAAAGAGGTCTCGACTCCTGGGCTGAAGAAGTATGGTTCATATTTCACAGAAGGGATTAAAAGTGAGAAAATAGTTGAGGTAAGTGCTGCTACGCTTTGGGTACACAGCCTGACATGGCTCAGAAATCAGAAAGGGGCAAAATAAACAAGAGTGAGCTATAAATTGATCTTCAACTCAAATTCAGGCTCACTCAACAAATACACATACCACAATCATGCATGCTGCAATACAGGCTACCGTCGCAATCATCCACAATACTGAACAGGACAAAAAATTAAAAGTGCAAATAACACAAATTCAAATGCCTACCGTTTTTTTAAACGTTTACCAATGTCCTTCACTGTAAATATAGGTACAAGAAATGCCTTCAATAGGCAACTGTAAGATGTATTACTCAACTTGGTCCTTCTGCAACCAGCTTGTTATAAGACTCCTTTGAGGCTTCTCACTAAACTGTTACTGTATGGAATCACCATCAACCCACTGGATACATCAATCAATACAAAGTAATAATTAATATGAAGAACTTTCAGGAAGGAACGGAAAAGTGAAGGCAAGATAAATCTTTAGTCCATACGTACAGCTTTCATTCATTTCCAAAAAAAAAAAAATCCTAGCCTTGTTTACTGTGTTTTACATTAAAAAGGCACTCAACCTTTCCAGGAATGTGAACGGACGGTATACAGTGAGGATGGATTTCAGAAACCTGGTCCAAGCATGCTGGAGCTGGAGTGGATATCGTTTCCTTCATGACTTCCTTCAACACAGTCCCCTTTGTGTTGGAGGATGCCGAACACTAATATGACTCTATGCTGTATCCTTTACCTCAGTCGTGTATTTATCTGTCCTATAAGCCTTTTTGTAAGCCATTTCAGAGGCTATGAACGAGTGACATAGTAAGGCTAGCACCTACAAGACGGTAAATATGTTCCCTTGTTTGCTTTTAGAGAAAATGCCAGATTGGAAAGCTATTTTAAGAGGTATACTTCAGTGTTTCACAACCTAGCATCTATAGTGCATGCTCTATTACCACACACAGTTCTTTCAATGCATTCCTGTGTGTTCATAAAAGTACAGAACCAGAAACAGTTGACTCAAAACAAGCTCAAAACTCTTTCTGTAAGTAGTAGGGTGACCACTCACAACCCCAAAAAAAGGTGACCCACCCCAAAAAGAAGGGCATCATAAAGCGGGTATGGGTGCGATACTAGAACAGAATTAAAATTATAGCCTAACCTATATAATACATAAATGACTGCTTTACTCACTTAATTGGGAGAAATGGATTTGTGAGTCAGACGGGAGCTTACTAATTGACTAGCATTTAGGCACTAAGCTTGACTTTGTTAAACCAATAAAAGCAAGGAGTCTTAGAGAGCTTTGATGGCAGCAGCATCTTAGCGTTATCACATGTTACCCTTTACCCTCCCAGCTTGGTAGCATTGTGTGATGGAGGACACTGAGCTAGCAGTTGGATATTAATTGCATAGTCTACGAAGTAGCTACAGACCTAAATAGCTAGCGAGTGGAACCGAAGAAGGAACTACATTCTGTTAACAGACTGGCTAGCTCTCTTGGACTCCCAGCCATGGATGCCAGGGATCTTGCTTAGGCAGTTGCACCATTAGGGAGGCCTATTAAAGGAGATGATTACACTTTTTAGGGGCTGAGGAGGTTATATTGGTTATATGTGTATAAAGTCAAGCACTTAGCCATGAAATCTCAATAGACTAACAGTGGCAGTAGAATTGGTCGCATTAAAGAGCTCAGTGACTTTAAAGTGGCCTGGTCATGAGCACCCCTTTGTCAAAAGTTTCCAGTTTGGAAAATTTCTGCCCTGCTATAGCTGCCATGATGAATTGTATGCACCATTATTTTGCACTAGAAGCATCTGGGAGCCCTCCCATAACACAGCTGATCAACTTAGAGGCCGTATATGGCTGAAGTGTATAATGAATAAGAAATTGCCCCTCCTCTGTGGCTACAATCACTACAGAGTTCCAAACTTCCTCTGGAAGCAACATCAGCACAAGAGCTATGCATCTAGAGTTTCATGAAATGGGATTCCATGCCTGAGCAGCTGAACACAAGACTAAGCTCATGATGTGCAATACCAAGCATCGGCTGGAGTGGACTCCAGCAAAAAACAGCAGTGGCTGTTTTTTGGGTTTGGGCCCGGCTGCTTAGTTCCAGTTAAGGGTAATGTTAATGCTACAGCATACAAAGCCATTTTGGACAGTTACATGCTTTCAACCTCACAACAACAGGTTGGGGAACGCACTTTTCCCTATTCTAGAATGACTTTGCCCCTGTGCACAAAGCAAGGCCCATAAAGTTTGGTCTGGAGGAACTCCAATGCCTCTCACAAAGCCTTGACCGTAACTCTACTGACTGCACTAGTGCCAGTTTGAATGAATCGAAACCTTGAAGGTGAGCCAGGCCTTGTCCAGCATCAGTGCATGACCTGACAGGGTCTTTGAATTGAATGGGCCACAGACATACTACAAAGCTTTGTGTAAAGCTTTCCTAGGCTAGTGGAGGCTGATATAGCCACAAAGGGGATGCAGCGCCTCATCAATACTTTGGAGTAGGATGTCCAACAAGCTCATTTAGGTGTGAAGGGCCGTCCACATACTTTTGGCCACTATTGTATGTGTTTTGGGGTTTCGGTCGCCTCGTGGTTTATGTTCCCTCTGTGTGGCTGAGTGGATGTGCCAAATACCACAGATGAGTGGGGGCGTGGGGTACTTGGGGGAGCACTGTGTATCCACACAATTCCAAAGAAGCATACAAAAGGGCTTAAAAACTCAGCTCTGTCCAAAGGAGTCGCACATTAATTTTAGAACATCTGGTCGCTAATGCAGCCAATACGAAGCAACTTGACGCATTTGATAGTTTGGATCGCCTGAGCTGAAGAACGTTTAGCTCGAAGTGGTCAAGGATCCTACATCATGGCAATTTTTTCTGAGCTGACCAGTCCAATCAAATGTATGAACTTCAACTGGGGAAGCATCACTGACAGTAGCCGTTCATAAATTGAAATCATATATTAATTCAAATGAAGGCTGTAATGTGCGCCTCACATTCCTTTAGAACACTTTCAGTTTTCTGGACTGTACTAAATACATACAAATGCACAGTTACTGTCTGTGGTACTGAACACACATTACAGAGGTTGAATACACTGGAGTATCCTTCCAAAGAAAAAGCAGTCTAACTAAAAGGTGTACAGAGACGACTCAGTAACAGATTACTTCAGTGGCTGCCTTTACATTCAGAGGACGATCAGAATGCTGACCAAAACACTGACCGAACTGAAGTTAAGCTGAGTATGTACAAAATAAGTTCCAGGACCAGGTGTCCAGCACCCAAAGCAGCACTTCTGCTCCAACCATACCTACAGCATCACTACATCTGCTCTTGCATCAACCACGGCTACCTTTCGCAGCACGAATCACACATAAAGCAAAGCTGCGGTTCACATTAGTTCACTTCAAAGGCAGTCACAGCACTTCCACTGGCAAAAAATTAAATATTAATAAAAACAATAAACAAATAAACTGTTTAACCACCCCTGATGGAATGTGAAACTCTCAGGCTTCATCTGTGCCTTCTTTTTGGCCATGGGTTGAAACCTCAGTACACAAACACATGATATACAGTTATACAGCTGAGAATAGATGGTTATGGGAGAGAATAGATGTGATGAAAAAAGGTCCAAATTGGGGTTCAAACAGCAGTGCATTTGCAGTACATTCATTTCTCTTCATTTCAAATGTTCATGTTTCCCTTTTGTTGACTAGAACCTGGTCTGTATACTGTATCTGCGCTCAAACACTGGAGAAAACAAAGTTATTTCCCATGCGCCAAGTCGTTCATCCTCAGGACGAAACAACAAAAGCATGTAGGAATTTCTGCCGCAGCGTTTCTAGTTTGTCTCTCCTTTCCCTTGTCCATTTTTAGCCCTGATCAACCAATCCCCTCCGCCAACCTGTCTCTTTCTCTGCTGTTGCCTTGGCAAAGAGCCTGCTTTTCTTATTTCTTTTTCTTAGGCTGAGTCCATTTAAGACTTCCTTAAGTACCCACCCCCGCACGCCCCGTCCTCTTGTTCAGGCTTTTGAAAAAGAAAAAGAAAAAAGGGCCGGGGGGTCCTGGATCTCAGCTGCCATAAAAAAACACACAGCTATGGCTATAGCATTCAAACAGCAAGCCTGCGGCTCCTGAGCAGCCCACGCATCCCCCCGCCACGAACGCTGCATGGTGAATGTGTGGAAATGGACGTCCATGCACTTCTAAATGACATCCCCTTGGCAACAGCAAAAGTAATGTGCGTATCTGGGAGTGTGTGTGTGTGATGGTGTGTATGTGTGTGTTAGGAAGGGTGGTATTGAGTCTTCATCTGCTGTGATCAAGCAGAGACTACAGGTGGTATCAGTTTGGGGGGGCGGTGGGGTGGCATTATTCTCACTCTTAATTCTCATGCTAATCTGAAGGTGGAAGTGGTGGGTGGTGTTGGTGGGGGGGACGGAGCCACTAACAAAAAAAAACCCTCCAAATGGTTGCCCAGGGCAACCACTCTTTCTTCTACTGGTCCTTTCCTTGCGCACAGTGGCCCACACGCATTCGCAGTGTGCCACTCTTGTGTAGGTGCCACAGCTGCAGGAACTCCTCTGGCATGGCATGGAAGCCCGACGAGGGCAGAACGTTGTCATAGTAGTGATGGCTAATCGGCTGCTCGTCCAGACCCACCGAAAAGGGCCAGAAGCCGTAGACTGTGACCTCGTCGCACAGGCCCAGCGCTAGACTGACAAGAAAGAGGCCTGTGGACAAGCGCTTGCAGTGCACGCCACGGCTCTTCCAGAAGCGACCCACATTCTTCAGGAAGTCTGGGTTGGCAAACACCACGGTCTGGTTGGAGGAGGAGTCAGCCAGGGCATGATAAGCCCTGAGAGAGGGGTCAGTCCCTGGTTTCATGGAGAAGGCAGGCATGTAGATGTAGCTGGAGCCATAGGCCTTCATGCTCTCCACAAAGGCTTTCCGAGACCACAGGAGGTTTTGAAAGCTGTGGAGAAAGAAGAAATCATATAACTAGACATTTTTAACTTGTTCCAAAAAGATCCCAGGAACAATGTCTTTAAGGATCATTTCAATGGCTTAAATAAGTAGTGTACAAAATCTGAGGACTTAATTCTGGCCAGTACTAATCAGATGCTTTTATTTTTAATTGATGATTCCACTATTCACTTTAGGTAGGGTATAGTGTGATAATCAATACTCTATCAGAATTTGTACATTAGTAGTATGTACACAGTGTGAAAGCCTATAATGATTTTCCTTGTCCGACAATTGGTAATAATCAGTTAACAGTGCTTATTAATAATGACTGTGCAGTTTGTTTGGTCTTCTGGATGATTTGGTTACCAGAAACATTAATATTCTGCAGTAAATTTGAATGTTTTATATGTGCATAATTGTATATGTCTTTAGTTTGTTTGTAAACCACATGCATCTGCAATAGGCTTGTTTTAAACTGGTTGTGAAATGGAAGTGTATTTTGACCACAGTATAGCCTAACAGCTGCTTACATTCTACATTCAGAAAAAACATGGATCAAACACAATGAAAACACTGGCACTGAAGATACTTAAGATAATTTTGTTTTCACAGTCCACTTTCAATTCAGTTCCACACTGCAGATATTTACATCTCACTGGTAACTGCTAGCTGTTGCTTAACATAGCTGGTTCCTAATCCATTAAAACAAAGACAAGGAACTTCAACCCTGTTCAATCAAACATGATTTAACCCATCTGCCAATAGTTTAGTTGGTTTGTTAGGGACTCTGGACTTCAGCTCCTCATCCTGGCATTAAAGGAAATGCCTGGCTTGTCTCTAATCCGGACATCCCAATATTAAAATGTGTGTATCAGTTCCTCTTGAAAACAACCAACAACAAAAAAAGGCCATTCAAGTTTGTAAGGTATGCAAGCAAGAACAGAGTTTGTGTAGTGTTTAAAGTGGTAGTAATCGATATACATATGATCATATCAGTGTATATTTGTTACACACAATTGTTTTGCCAGACATTAGTTAGGATGGACATAAAACTAGGACTGTTTAGGATTTAGGATGTGGTTTCATTACATGTGGGTTTTGCTATGTGCTCATTACAAGTAAAACATGACCACATATTAAAACCACTGTCTGCAAAGGCAAATAATAGACAACTCTTTATTCACAGTTCCTTTTTCTTTTATCCGGTAATAAAAAAGTTTGTTTTTAACATTCTTTACTAATCTGTCTTGTCTTAGTGGCTGTGGCTTTCTTATGATAAGAGGAACCGTGGACATCTAAAAGTCCTACAGACAGCATCATGGTCAGAGATTAACCTGGGCTCCAGTTATGTCAGATCTACATGTACCGCTGCAGCACACACTAATGTGCCACTACTATAGCAGTGCTGAGAATGATCCACCACTCGCTCTGGTGGTCCTGCCCATTTAAGAACAGGGGCAAAGGGGCTTATAAAGTACTCATAAGAACAGATGGACTGTTATTGTAGAACTACAACGTGCTTCTGTATGGTGCTGAGGAGCTAAGTGCAGAAACAAAGCAGTGTAATTAATAAAGTGTCTGGTCTTTTTAAGAAGCTAAAAAATGAATATCTCATTAAAGGATGCACAACTAGCATGTGTACTCAGCCAGTCAAGCACAAACCAAAGGGGAATTCTTTATCTACTCTGGTCTGGGTCTGGTGCGTGTGTTTTCCTGAGCAGGCTGTGGGATCTGCTAAGTGAAGTGATTTACAGCAGTTAGATGAAACAGAACAGGTTTCCTCATGCTGTATTGATTTGGCACCTCTGTGCAGACGCACTGTCTCCTGTAGAACTAGATACTGGTGGGGGATCTGTTGGATTTTGTCAAAGCCACAAAAACAGTCTTGTTCTGCAGGATGTTGTAGCCTAGGTGAACGATAGCCATGAGTGCACACCATCAGACTGCCCTGTACATGCACTCTGTAGTGCAGCACACCACCTGCTACTCCTGCCCTACTTAGAGTAAATCTATTATTACTACGTAGGTTCCTATCTATATTACTATAGGTATCCTTAAGAGGTAGTGCTGAATTGCATCCTCTTACTGAGACGATTAATCGAACCAGGGAGCTCAACCTTGCGCCTGGAGAATAGACTTTATTTCCCTGCACTGTTCACAGACAGCAAGATGACCCACTGAACACTGAGAAGGCCATGTTTATATCGGCCTTAGGACCATTGCCTATATTAGGTATAGCCTATGAACAACAGTGACAGAAGTGGCCATATAGGATGGGTCCCAGACATAGCAATAACAGACGTTTTGGCTGATTCCACTGTCAGTGTCCTGACTGTGTGGCTAATCTGACACCATTAGTTTAGTGCTTGAAGCCCTTATCAATGTGAGAGCTTGCTTGGCTGTATCATAGAGGAAAATACATGATTAAGTCATGTTCTGTTGGAAATTTCAGTTTTTTTTTGTCTACAAACACTTTCAATATGACTGTTAGATGATTCCGTTAAATACAAATGAACCAAAAATAAGAAAGTTTTATTCACAGGAAATCCCTATGCTTTCTCTAAAGGCCTCGACGTCCTTGATGGTTCTTTATTGCTGTAATATAACAACTACAACGGTTCCCGCCATACCATGGATGGTTAGAGGAATAGCTGGATTATGAGAAAGGTGACAGTAGATATATTCCCTTGCTTGTTAAGTTTGCCCAAAGTAGGTTATGTCTTTCTGCAAGCAGCAGCAAAGGATCTTTACTGAAGCAATAATATATTGTATATACAATTTTTTACATATATAATATATAAAAAATACATTGGCAAAAAAATTCTGTTGCAATACAAATGTGTAAAATACTGGTTTATTCCAGCATGAAATTTTGGCCACTCAGCTTGGCCACTCTCTTAGTAATAAAGCAAGCCCTGTCTGGGCCAGGTTTGGGCTTCAGTTTCATTACTGTGCAGATCTACCTGCTAAAGAATGGTAGAGATCATTTCAGTCAACTGTCATGTATATCAAACCTGCTGGGTGCCAGTTTGTTGTATTTCTTGACTGGAAGAAATTGTTTACAGCTGCTGTCTTTGTGAATCCTAAATCAATCTGGGATGTAATACTAGGACACAGGGAGGGTGTTTGTCTAGAAAATACATACACTTTATCAGTGGTCTAAGGGAATCAGCTTATAGTAGGTGAAATATTTAGAGTGGAGTCATTTGCTATTTAATAGACTGAATTACAGTCAAACCACACGTACTTCTTCTCTATAATACTTGGATTGGCTGTCACCAACTGTGTCTTCGTACCGACGTCATCAGTGTATTCTTTGGACAGTGGAGGCAGGTTACATCTAGAATGAGAAACAAAGAAAAAATATATATCAATGCATTCTTCTACGAATACGCTTTAGAGAATAACTCTAGCCTTTTCCCAATAAAATCCTGATGTGCTGCATATGTATTGCAATGTAAGATGCAAAAAGAATTTGGATGCTTTTTCATGCATTTTTAAAGAAAACACACACACACAAAAAAAAACACTTGAAAAGACTATTTAACAAAATGCCAGACGTCTGGCATTGAGTTGTAGAGGTTCCTAATGGTGTCCTGTGATAATCCAAGCTATGCAGCTTGAAAATTCTCACACAATTCCTGCAGATTCTGCAGTAGGGATCGAGGTGGAGTGATACCAGACCTTCCAGACGTGTGACACGTGACAACAAAACGTTCATCTTGGGGCTGACCACAGTGCCTCCACACAAGTATTTTTTGGTCGTCACGGAAGATGACCCACCCCTATTCTGAGTTACTCCATGACAGTCTGGCACGATGAGATTTCGGAAGACTTTTCAGGTTCTATCTGTTAGTTGAGTACTAAGCAAAGTTCTTTGTCTTGACCAGGTCCCAAAAACCATTGTGAAACCCTGGCATACAAACGCACACATTCAGGACTAAGCAGGCTACCATGGTTACTGCGAGTTGATGCATTACATGAAACTTTAGCTCTTTAAAACTCTTTAACTCTTTAAAATAAAAGAGCATAAACACCTCAAAAAGACAAACTGGAACTGGAATGACTGCTAGCTTCCTTGTCAAGGCTGTTAAGGCCCTTCCTCATACTGATATCAAAACAAATGTAGGTGTATATTCATTTCTTCACTTCTTCCCTTTTTTGTTTAAGACACAAACCCCTCTCATATACTTGTACTGGACATGCCGCTCTGTTCGAACATTTAGTCAAGTCCAAGTGCCTGGATTATTTATATACAGTTATTTGTGAACAATTCTAACTATGTGGAATGTGCAATATTAAATATTTCCCTGCTCCACAGCGTTCTGGACTCTAGGTTCTAGGCTATAACTCTGATGGTTGTAAAGTGAAGGTCTCAAGATATACAAACTGGTCAAAAGATGTTTAGTTTGAGGCTGTAATGCCATATGATTTAAGGCTTTAAGATTGGCTGGCTGAAAAAAATAATTCCTTAAAAGGAAGACATGGGACCTGTTGTATGTCCAGTCCTGGAATCACATCAAACTACCCAGTTTTCCATGTTAAGCATGATTCTTGTGGTTGCCTTTTGGTTGTGATTTCCTTCATAGCTACATTCTGCTGGTTGACATAATTTCCCTATTTGTTCATCAAACTAGAACCCTAATAAGCGATACACTCTAAATGAGTGTCTCCTGACCTAAGGTAAGCTGTGTGCTACTGTCTATCATTAGGTAAAATGGAACTCTCTAAAGAGCAGAGTCGCCACATAGAGAGGTCAATTCAGCACCTGTGGACTTCTTAATAGTGTTATTCTGTGTTTGACAAAAGCAGCTCAGTCAGACGGGCAGAAAGCCGGTGTTACCTCATGACAAAGTCGGCCTGGTCAATGTCTCTGCCACAGCCGCTGTTCTTCAAAACCCCTCCGTTCCCCACCACTGAACACTTCTTCAGCGGCCGCTGTAGAGGAGTATCCTGGCAACGAAAAACCAGCACTCGTTATACAACCAAGACACAGAAATGAAGAGAGGGATACGCATACAATTATGCCACATGCGCACACACACACACACACACATCTCAGCCTGAATGTCAATCTAAAGTACACGTCCATTTGTACCGATGTGCTCATGGAGCGCTATTTATCAACTGAAACACTGGGTTTCAATCATGTCCACACCACAAACACTGGCACTCACAGCAAGTGCTTTTTACTCTAAGTAAGAAAGATTTACACTAGATGATTGTTGTGAGGATTTGATTAGTCCTGATATTGATTATTAGTTCTAAACCACAAATATCACTCTAACTCATTCAAACGGTATCGGATGAAGTTCAGGATTGCCGGATAGCAATCCACCAAATTGATGCTTGGCATTGTGTGCGGTTGCTCCAGAGCAACCCATTCTACTGACAGTGCTTTGCCACAAGCTGTATTGGGTGCATATGAACACCTATGTCAGCTGTAGGTACATCATGAAATAGTTTAAAAGAGCTTTAAAAACAGTGTTTGGATACTTTTGGACATATAGCGTGTCATTAAACACTTGCAAAAATGTTACCCCAGTGACAGGGATCTTATGCAAAAGTTTGAATGCCCCCTTGTCGAATTACACTAGGTGAAAATACGTTAATACATCTACAGAGAACACATTTAAATATGATATTCTTCTGCACTGCAGAGCACAACATCAGTTTATTTGCTGTGTTAGAAGTTTTAAAAAAGCTTTTGCACATTTTACTAACTAACAAACTGCAGATTAGCTTTAAAATGTGCACGTTGTGGTCTGTGCAGAGAATGAGAGTTTTCTTATATTAATAAAATAATCGCACACAATAACCAGTGGCATGACTGTACCGCTAATGCTGCCAAAACAACTAAACAGCCGTATGCCTCAGCACTGGGTGTACTGCCAGGTCACTGAATATGCTCATTTGTACTGAGAGTGAAAACCAGGAGAATACAAAGCTCATGTGAGGTCAAATGGTAACAAAGAAATTCTATGCAGTTAAACCAGTTCAAGTAGAAAACAAGGTTACTCATTCTGTATTCACGTAGGAATGAAGTTTTGGACAGATATTTCTTTGGACAGCTTCATCCTGAGGATTGTATTTATACCATGCGTCCTATTTGTTTTCTATTACTTTGGTCTACGCAAGTCACAGAATTCACACCCATGTTGTTTTAATCTCCCTCTTTGGGTTTGTACGGCATGTAGATACATTGTAAATAATCAAGAGTTAGCCAGGCTACAGTGCAGCCTCCACACAGCGGAGTTAGGTTTAACACTGTGTTTCTAACCTTCTAAGTGAAGCCTTAATCAGCCAGGATTAGTCTTCCACGAGCAGGTGGGGTGTGGTCATTTTACCACAGGGCATCTGTAATGTTTATGATCAATTCGGACTGGATAATGGCCGAGATGAGATTGTTACTTGATTTTACTCCAGAAAAGTCTAAACAACTTCAACTAACATGACTTATTGCATTAGTTAATATGAAGTAATACATCATTAACAATGTTTAACCAACAACTGTTATATGCTTATTGAACATGTACACATGTAGCTATTGCATGTTAACCTGAACAAAAACTGTTAAGAACTGTAACCATTGATAATTTATTACTTCATGTTAACTAACGCATGACTTCATGTAAGTCAGTCAACATTTATTAAACAATGTAACCAAAACATTTCTTTCAGATGGTTTGTCTTGCTGCTTAGGTGAGTGCACTCATTAGATTAGATTAGATTAGATTAGATTAGATTAGATTCAACTTTATTCTCGTTGTGCAGAGTACAGGTACAGAGTCAATGAAATGCAGTTAGCATCTAACCAGACGTACAAGTACAGTATTATTTACATAAAAAGCCGTAATAAAAAATATATACATATAAAAGCATATCTATATAGATATATATGAATGTATAGAGCAGCATGTACAAATGAATGTTTCAGCTGTAAGAGTAGTGAAAGTAGACAGTATGTACACAACGAAAATAACATCTGAGGTAGAGATAATATGAGAACAGTATGTAAACATGAATATACAATATGTAAACGTGAGTATACGGTAGGCTTGGTGATGAATAAAATGCATTAACAGTACAGAAGGTGCAAGGATGCAGTAGAGGGAGTGCAATGTAAATTAAAGTGTCCGTGCAGCGTTCATGAGACACACAGCTTAGACACATTAGCTTAGGCCACTAGCATCAGCGAAGCAAGCCAAAAGTCAACATCACAGCATAAAAACATTCTTCTTTTCGACTGCCTAATAAACCTAATAAACTCCTTTTCCACAGGAAATGCAGATTTCAACTGGACATAACCTGAGCCTGTTTTTTAAAAGGAAAAATCTTTACTGTCACAAAAGCACTCAATAGGTAAAAATATGGTATAATTCATATGGCACAGAGAAATGCTGGTATAAATGAGTTAATCTAACTCTTAAATAAAGCTAAACTCGTCCGAATAAGCCTTAAGGCTGCAGAGGTAAACAATGTGAGATGTCCACATCCCTCCATATATATATATTCAAAACAGTCCTTTTTTACTTTATTAAGCTCAGATGCATCACCATCATCATCTTTTTGATTGATGCAGTGCTTTTTCCAGGCCCAAAAATGTCCCAAAGTATACCACAAATGTTGAACATATGGCATGGCTATTGTTTTGATATTTACTTTGCTATATGAATATTAAAACGTCCCCATCCACCTTTCAAAAATTCTATTTTTTATTAATATATTTTAGATGTTTTTTTACACTTGCCTCTTCCAAGAAATAACCCATAATCATTTCCATGGATAGAAACAGACACAAGCAGATAGGGAACGCCAGAAAGGACAGGAAGCTGTGAGTCACAAAGTAAGAATGATAGCTGTGTTTGAGCACACTATCACCACCCCTTAGCATTAATGTCTAACATTCTTCTTTGAAAAACCCCCTCGCCAGGGTCACTTCCTTTTACCCAGACAGAAAGACAGACAGACAGACGGACGGACAAACAGACGGGCGGACAGACAGATAGACAGACATTCACATAGGTATCCTGAATACTTTGAGTTAGATGATTTAAATAAACTACTCACAACGCAAATGCCAGTTCTATCATTATGAATACAGTATTAGTGCTTAAGCCAAGTCTATATACATCAAATTACAACGAAAACATCTTAAGTATACAAGTAACAGTGTCTTGTTCAGATCAGAGGGCTGCCCACAGCAGATTAGACTGAGCAGTATATTGTGAATAGTTTCTGTAAACCATAAACCACATTCACATTTCATAAAAATGCCCCAGACTGCAGGAAATCAAAGCAATTACTGTGCACTTATAACCAGACACATTCAGAACATCAGATCAAGGCTGCTACTTTAAAAGATCAAAAACCTTTAAAAGCAAAAAGTCAAAGACCAACTTTTTAATCGTCAGCAAAAACAGACATACAGTACGAGTTATTCATTTCCAGGAGACATTTCTGAGAAGACAACATGCGAGATCACTTTTTTACATAAAGAAGGAAAAAGAGAAAAAAGTGATGAACAGGAGATTATAACCGATTAAAAGATTTTAAAATTGGGCTTCTGACAAACTGGCAAGATCTGGCAGACCACCAACACTGTCACCGTTAGATAAACAGCACTTAGAGCTCCACTCTTGCTCACATCTGAAAAATCCATACATGCTTCAGTCTATCCTGTTAGAAGTCAACACTAATCCGCGAGCATGCGCCGCTGTCAGAAAGGCCTGACTAAGAAAAGGAAACAGATCAAAATCAACACATCAAATGCAGAACACCAGAAGTCAGACTCTGTGGGAAGGATTCAACTTTAAACTAGCAACACGAAGCTTGTGAACCACTTGTAGAAGACTTATGTACTGTGTAAAAGAACATGACTAATTAACTAGTAGGTTAAATGGCTAGGTGTGTTAAATGGCTATGTCCATGGTTCAAACCAGATACTTTAGTCTTCTTGGCCTAAAAACAGCACGGACTTCAATTTTTTTTTCCAGAAAAATCTCAAATATATATTTTGCTTAAACCATTTAGCCCTAATATCATCAAAAAACAAAAAATATATAGAATGAAATAAAATTAAAAAAAAAATAAATAAATAAAACATAAATGTGGCACGTGCCAAAGTCATGACACGTTGTATATTGTTTTGTTTGTTTTACTGTAATATGTCACACACAGCAATACATTTTATTTGTGCATAGAAAATGCTATATTCCGGTTTGTTTGCTACAAAGGATGTGCTAACTTTTTCTGTACTCGGCTCTTCTAACAAAAGCCCCGTGATTTCCATGAATAGAAACAGACCAATTAGACACAGGCACAGTGTGTGAGTAGAAAACGCCAGAAAGGAAAGGAAGCTCTGAGGGCTGTGAAGTCAGAAAGTTGACTGTATGAATGACCGTATAGTGTATAAGCACACTATCACCATTCTTCTATTTCTCATCAGTGTCTTCTTCTTCTTCTTTGTTTCAGTTCATGTTCGTCCTTTAAACCCCCCGCAGATATAACCCAGGCTTAACAATTTCTTGCCAGTCGCTCGTGTTTACCCAGGCAAACAGACACAGATGATCTGACTGCAGATTAGACTGAGCAGTATATTGTGAATAGTTTCTGTAAACCACATTCACATTTCATGAACATGCACCAGACTGCAGGAAATCAAAGCAATTACTGAGCACTTACAACCAGACACATTCAGAACATCGGATCAAAGTTTCTACTTTAAAGGCCTCAAAGTTTTTAAAAGCAAAAGTCAGAGACCAATTTCCTCATTTAATAGTCAGCCAAAACAGACACTGAGTGTCTCACGTAAATTAGTTATTTATTTACGGGAGACATTTCTGACAAGACTGCATGTACAATCATTCGTTACATGATAAAGGAGAAAGTCAATAAAGTGATAAACATGAGATTGCGGAACTCAAGAGGAACTCAAGGAACCCAAGATTATAACTGATTCAAGAATTAAAACTTGGACTCCTGACAATCTGACAAGATCTGGCAGACCACCAACACTGTCACCATTAGATAAACAGAACCTAGAGCTCCACTCTTGCTCACATCTGAAAAATCCATACATGCTTCAGTCTATCCTGTTGGAAGACAACACTAATCCGCACGTATGTGTAGCTGTCAAGAAGGCCTTAGTGTGAACCCACATATCAAACGCAGAACAATGAACTGTTCACACCAGAGCCCAGATCTCAATGCAGTCAGACTCTAAGGAAGGGATTCCTCAATTGATTCCGAGTCCATCATCCGAGTGTCTCAGCCAGCTATGGTATGTAAGTTACATTTCACAGGCAAACCCGCAACCAGGCTTCTGATAATCTCCTCATCCATCACTGTATTTCACAAAACAAAGTGGGACATTGAGTGGTCTCTCTCTCTCTCTCTCTCTCTCTCTCTCTCTTTCTCTCTCTCACACAGACACACATTAAAAGTGGTCAATTTGATAAGAAACTGGGCAGAGCTTCAACAAGTCGCAGAAGAAACAGTTGGGTTCATTATTCGAGTGGCATCCCATCCCCCCTACCACTCACGCACAGTCTGCTTTCCTTTTTCTGAAAGCTCTAGGCTCTGAATGAAGCTTCACTTTCCACAATACAATGAAAGGGGTTGAGGACGGGGTGGGGGGGTGAAAAGGACTGAGGGACTACTGAGTACAAGCAAGCTTTTCTGCACAGCCTCACTAAAAAACAGTCTCGAATTCATCAGACTCATTCATCAGGCATGACAGAATACAATGCATCACATTGACAAAGCTTTATCTTCGGATTATTTACCTTCGGCTGTGATTGTGTTTAACGTATGTAATTCATGTGGAAATAACACATCACTGTTGTCAGGGCAGTGTAAAAGAGAAACAGAGAGAGCTGGGGAGAAAGGGCAGCAGGAGAACTGACTGTACCCGCTTAAAAGAGAAAGAAGACAGACAGAGGTTGACGGAGGACAAAAATAGAGGCCACAGATGCAATGGAGGGAAGCAGACAGAGACTGCCAAGCACACACTTTCCCCTACTTTCGCACATTTGAGGAACTCGAATGCTACGACAAGAGCTTGTGCTATTATTGAAGGTATATACCAGCATAGTGTATTACCACCTAATCTAAACCATGCTTAATGCTGAATGCACAGACAACATGATCCACCTATTCAGGTCCACCTAAATCCACCTATAACTGAAGCAAATGGCCAAAATAAGCATTTTTAAAGACTTATGAACAAGAACAACAACACAGAGCGTGCCAGAGAGTCAGCTGTATGGAAGTATTTTGCTTTATAAACTTAGAGAAGTATTGTTAATGTTAATCATGATGCCTTAAGACTCTCCAACATGGTTACGGTTTATTTATTTAAAAATGGTATAGGATTAATATCATGTACTGACCGATAAGCAAAACTTCTAATGATTCAAAGCACTCCTGATTTGTGATTCTTAGTGACTTATAAGGAGTAATATAAGAGTGTTGCCTTAGCACTTAGAGCATCTACAGTTCCCTGAGCCACATCACCTAACTAAAGTCATCTATGCCTGCCACAAAACCCTTTCCTGCCTGTGATGTAAGGATGCTGATGTGCACACTACTAACGAAAACCACAGAGTCTGTGATGTTCAGGAAGAGTCTTCTAATTTAGCATGAGTAGTTTTAGAGTCGACATAAATCAAGCAAGCAAAGAAAATGGTATACGCACAGTGATCATAAGCATTTGCTGCAGTGGCTGTATTGTGTATGTTCTGCTAAATGGGATCGGATGAATAACATCGTACTACTATATTATTGCAAATATTATCATATTACTGTAAGAATCAGTCATGTTTAGATTTTAATTAACCTGTTTCACAGGTTGACTTTCATACTGTTCAGCATTTGGCACATGGGCTTATGTTTCCATATCCCGTTTTAATAATACTATACATTTATATACTAATTATTTTTACAATGCGTTGATTAATCTGACAGCTGTAAAAAATTCAAACCATACAGATCTAAAATATATACAATAATGCTCTGCTACCCTACTCTCTGATATGAACTCAAAATATAGTCAGAACAAAATATTATAGCAGTTTTTCAGTTTTCAAGCATAACTTGAAAACGCCTGTTGTCTTTAATGTAGGGAAAATGTCTGGTTCCATTGACGTACATTAAAAACAATGTATGGAGATACAAGGTTACATTCGAGCCACGTTACTGTGCAGTAGCTTTCTGAAGGTCCGGCAGCTATCACCAAATATGCTATCAAATGCTTTTAAAACTGGAAAGTTTGTTTCGGGGCAAGATCAGGAGAGGAAATTAAACTGTTGCCGGAAATCATAGTTTTAAGCCTATGACTTTTTTTGCAAGAAGGAAATGAAATATTTTAAAGCACATTAGAGCTAAAAACCGAAGGCTTCATTGCTCATTTTTCTTGTGTGCTATCATGAAAAACATCAAGGTCTGCCTTCAGCTCATGTCTCCATCTAAAGCCATTATGTTGTTTGTGATAACCCACTGCCTTTCGCTTTTCATTGCTTAAATGTTACGTCAGAAAATTATTTCTGGGTGTATCATGGGTTGTGTAGGTATTCGACCAGTACTTAAACACTGACTAACTGTACGTTTCTTTACAAAGAGTGCAACTTTAGTCCTTTACGTGGATTCAGTGCTGTGTGATTGCGTTGTTGGTTTTTGAGAGCAGTTTTTAATGTGGGGTTTCTGGTTCTTTTTTGTCTGTTTCAACTCATGAAACCTCAGAAAAACGAAATACGATGATGCATATTGTGTACAGTGCTATTGCAACGTTACCTTGTTTCCGCATTGTCCCACGTATCAAGACACATAGGCAGGTCAATGCATATCAGCTGCTATAGTCACAAGACCTCCATATCTTAAAAATATGGTGGCTTTATTAATGAAGATACATCTTCTCTTTTATGTATTGACGCTTGACAAGTAACTTTGAACCAGCTCTATTGCTCCCATCATTATAAAAACATTCACACATTATAAAGAGAGACCATATTTTGAAAGGTATGAAAAGAGCTTGACGTTTTAATCTGAGATTGATGATATACTGCGATTATATGTTGGTTGTTAGAATCTGTGTTGAGATATGAGACTTTATGACTTTATAAAGTAACTTTGGACCGGTTATATTGCTCTTTCCCTTAAAGCATTCATCCATCCAAAGAAAGCCCAACGGTGTAAAGCGAGTTCTGAGGTTTTAATATGACTTGGAGGTTACACTGCGATTGTAACTGTACTGAGACTGTGATTGTTAGAATCTGTAGTTTTTGCACTCATCGCTAATGAGTACAGAACACTGAACGAGAGCTGTGGGAACAGTACGTGTGAGACGTGGGCACGGAGCCCAGTACAGGGCGAACAGGACCCCTGTGGTGTCCCTTTCCTTGCCCGTTATTTCTGGCAGGCAGAGTGCTGCTCTGTCCTCTGATTGCTCCGTCTGGAGAGTGGGAGAGGAGACACAGACATGAAGGATTCACTTCATCTCCATCCTTCCCTCCACATATCCTTCTCTTTCTCTTCATACACATACAAATGCACCCACACAGCAACCACCTGATGAGTGTGTTGCTTATGCTTCTCCAACAGACTCCACATAATCATACACCGTCTAGTCTCTTTCTTTCATAATGTGAAATGAACAGGCTGAGGGTGGAAGCATTAAAGCTGCTTGAATCACTCAATGGCACTCCACAGATATCACAAACTCATGTATAGTCACTGTTAGTGATGGGTGTCTTTCACAGTTGTTCAGAACTGATCATAGTATCAATGCCTTAAACTCAATACCTGTGTCTACACTGCCTATTTACCAGTGATACATGAGAATGGTGATATCCATTGTGATCTTTGTCATAACCGTTAGACTGGTATAACATTATGTATATACAGTGAGCCTCTCAAGCTGGTGGCTAAGGTGAGCCTCTCAAGCTGGTGGCTAAGCCATAGACGTTTCAGACATGCTTTCAATCAAAATGAAAAGGTAGCACACTCTCATTCACCTCCTGCTGACTGGTCTGTTTCATCTGAGGAAGACCAATTTGTTTTGAGGCAGGAATAGTCAGTCTTTTGAGCCTAGCTATATCCTAATGGGCATTACTGCAATTGCCACACTTCCTCTCTTTCCGCCTGAAAAGCCAGCTGACTTGGTCAGCTGCATCAGAAGACATGTAGGGACATGTGCATGCACAAAACAAGCCAGAGACCAGCTGCTACTGATAGCTGTATATCTATAGTATTTTCCAGATTCCAGCAGTGTCTGATCGTCAGAGGAATGAGTATGTCGAGCACAAATGACAAGAGAAATTCAAAGAAGCACCAGTTCAGTTCCACCTTAAATGGTGCAGCACTTACATCAGAAGTCTGGATTTTCAAACAAGCCTGTTTTTGACACGCTCATTCTAACTCTGATTTCTTGTTCAAATTTGCTATTAAATGACATGACATTTCTTGATATTCAGTGATGCCACAGTAATTTGGTGGTATCATTAAAGTAATTGTACCAGGTATTAAAATATATTTATTAAGGTATTGATATCAGCATGAGAAAAGAATACATAACATGATGCCATCTCGATTTAACAGGACTGATCTTCCATATCCAGCACTAGTTGCTGTTAGAACAAAACCTGGCATCTCTACAATGCCAACTTTCCAGGAGACAGAATTGTGCATTGTGTAAGTCAGAGAGGAGCCTTGCATTTGTTTAACTGCTAATCAAAATGGCCATTAAGTAAAAGCTGTTTATTTGTTAGAAATGAAAAACCTCATAAACATTCTCATATGAATCTCCAGATAGATATGGATAACATGTTCCTCATGACATATTTGAGTGTTAAATAAATATATATACAGTATATATTATTATATAAGTATATACATGTTTGTTCACAGTACTGTGTTGACTGTCTATTTGTCATGAATTCTCTAGAAGTATAAAGGCCTGAAAATGGAGAAGCATTTCTAATGGGTTTTGTAAATATGCCCATATGCATAGCTGATATATTAAAAAAAACAGTGTTAATGATAATGGAATTTTGTAATTATGACCCTATAATTTTGTAACTATGATATATATATATATATATATATATATATATATATATATATATATATATATATATATATATATATATATATATACATATATCATGACTATATATATATATATATATATATATACATATATCATGACTATATATATATATATATATATATATATATATATATTTATATATATATATATATATATATATATATATATATTATAACCTATAACAAGAAAACATTTTTTGTAGCATTCAAAACATAAAATTGTTGCAATTTTAAAGTTGCAAAACTGTCATGTGATAAATAATTCTGGCTATTCACAAGCATTACACACATAACATTTTAAATGCATTATTCATCTGACTGTTTTTCTGCAGGCCTGTAGCAGAAGGTGAACTGCTCATTTTGCTGATAACTACTGCTTGCTCTTCTTTTGGAAATAATAATAGCAGTGGGCAGTTTTAGCAGCGCTGAGCCATGGCATATTCTCTGAGAAGAAGTAAACACATTCACTTACTCACTAATGCCAGTCTAGGAGGTGATTTTAGCCCTCAGTAACCCCCTTTATGCAGGGCTGTGACCATAACAGCGTTACTGAAATACTGCGGTCATGTGATACCTACTGCAGGGTTGAGTTCATTATCGTTATCACAGCAATATATATATATTTGCTGCTGGAAAGTTGATTCAGCATCATTAATCATGCTGGACATCAGTTTACTATTTCTCTGACAGTGATCTGGAAAAGGCTAAGCTGTAACATTAGCTAAGCTCTGGCGTTCTGTAATCTCATTGTATCAAGTAATATCTTATCAGTATTTTATTTTATTGCTCCGGACTAGTGTTTAACTGCGATTACTGTTTGTATTGGTAATCAGTCCCCAGAGTACTGCACAAACTCTTTAGTCTGTTACTTTAAACTATCGCAGTGCGACTTCTTTGGCGTTATTGTGCTGTTTACCCTGAAGTATAATCAAAGATTTCTGGTTCTGCTGGGGAGTGGCCAGTTGCCAGTGTGTGGACCTTCATTAAAAACTGTGCTTTTGAACACAATTCCAGCTTAAAAGATGGAGCACTTAAATAAGCAGTCTGTTTGTATAAACAAACCCATTCCTCACCTTCATTATAAACAGTGGTTTGAATATTGATCTTAAGGTTGAGTACATGATGCACTGTAAGTAGTTTGAGGGGGCCATGGTGTATGTCAGAACTCCCTTGTGGTTAGCAGTTTTGCCTCTACAGGAGCATATTCTAATGACTTAGACCTAACAGTAACCCGTTTACACTGGGTGGGATGGGGTTTGATTATTCATGGTCATGGTTTGTGTCTACACATTGTTGAAAGAAGTACACTGATTGAGTACAGGAAAGTAACCGTTCACCAAAACCAAAATAAATAATATGTTGTCATAAATCAAATAATAAAAATTAAAAAAACAATCACTGCAGCGTATGGGCTAGCTTATAGACGCTAATGCTAATGCAGTGTTACCTAGGAACAAACAAACTGACAAACAAAAGAAAATGCTAATTAATAAAATAATTATTTCTGCTCCCGTGATAGGAGATACATTTGCATCAAGCAATGGTTTAAAGTTCAAAGTTCATTTGAATAATACATAATTACACAATAAAACAGAGCTATTCAAGTCCATTCACATGAGTCATGTGAACCTCTCATGATAGAAGGACCTTCAGTCTGAAGGACAGGACTGAGATGTTGCACAGAATAAATGTGGGGTTTAGGGAACAGAGGCAAAACAAACTGAATAACACATGAGGTCACAGAATCTCATATGAGGCTATCAAGAAATAACTGCTTTAATGAATTCTGTTCTTCAAAATGTTGACTAACATTAACTAATGTATTTATTAACATTAACATAACAACTGCAGGAATTCATTACCAAGTCAAGATGAAGTCTCACCTACATCAGCCATATTAAAGACACTCAACAAATCTATGTTAATGTTTAGTTAGTCTGTGTATGCATTAATTATTTAAGGTTTGGTTAAGTAAGGTTTTTGCTCTATAAGAACAAGTTTTATGTACTTACAAGTACATGATACACAGTCAATTTAGTATATACAGTTGAAACCAAAAGTTTACATACACTATATAAAAAGACACATATGCATTTTTTTCTCACTGTCTGACATGAAATCAGAATAAACTTTTCCCTTTTTAGGTCAGTTAGGATTACCACAATTATTTCTATTTGCTAAATGTTAGAATAATGAGAGAGGAATTTTTTAAGGCAATTTTTATTACTTTCTTCAAGCTCAAAAGTTTAAATACACTAAGATTACTATGCCTTTTTAAACAGTTTGGAGACAGCCCATATGATGATGTCATGTCTTTGAGCAAGCTACTTATAGGTTATTTGGCAACACTTTGAGTTAATTAAAGACACACCTGTGGATGTATTTTAAGCACACAGCTGAAACACGCTGCTTTCTTTGAGTAACATCATGGAAAGTCGAAAGAAATCAGCCAAGATATCAGGAAGACAGAATTGGTGGACTTGCACAAGTCTGGTTCATCCTTGGGTGCAATTTCCAGATGCCTGAAGGTGCCTCGTTCATCTGTACAAACAATTATACGCAAGTACAAAAAAGATGGTAATGTCCAGCCATCATACCGCTCAGGAAGGAAAAAGGTTCTGTGTCCCAGAGATAAACGTGCTTTGGTTCGAAGTGTGCATATCAACCCAAGAGCAAAAGCAAAAGACTTTGTGAACATGATGGCTGAAGCTGGTAAGAGTGTATCATCATCCACAGTGAAACGAGTTCTGTATCGACATGGGCTGAAAGGCCACTCTGCCAGGAAAGAAGCCATTACTCCAAACGAAACATAAAAAAGCCAGATTAATGTTTGCAAATGCACACAGGTCGAAAAAGACCTTAATTTTTGGAGACATGTCCTGTGGTCTGACGAAACCAAAATTGAACCCTGTTTGGGCCATAAATGGACCATCGTACGTTTGGAGGAAAAAGGGGGAAGCTTGCAACCTAAGAACACCATCCCAAACTGTGAAACACGGGGGTGGCAGCATCTGATTTGTGGGGTTTGTTTTGCTGCAGGAGGGACTGGTGCACTTCACAAAATAGATGGCATCATGAGGAAAGAACATTATGTGGAAATACTGAAGCAACATCTCAAGACATCAGCCAGGAAGTTAAAGCTTGGGCGCAAATGGATCTTCCAAATGGACAATGACCCAAAGCATACTGCCAAACTGGTTACACAGTGGCTTAAGGATAACAAAGTTAATGTTTTGGAGTGGCCATCACAAAGCCCTGATCTCAATCCTATTGAAAATTTATGGGCGAAGCTGAAACGGCATGTGCGAGCAAGGCGGCCTACAAACATGGCTCAGTTACACCAGTTCTGTCAGGAGGACCAAAATTCCTGCCAACTATTGTGAAAAGCTTGTGGAAGGATATCCAAAACGTTTGACCCAAGTCATACAGTTTAAGGGCAATAGTACCAAATACTAATGAAATGTATTTAAACTTTTGAGCTTGAAGAAAGTAATAAAAATTGCCTTAAAAAATTCCTCTCTCATTATTCTAACATTTAGCAAATAGAAATAATTGTGGTAATCCTAACTGACCTAAAAAGGGAAAAGTTTATTCTGATTTCATGTCAGACAGTGAGAAAAAATGCATATGTGTCTTTTTATATATGTAAACTTTTGGTTTCAACTGTAAGTGACCATTTCTGTCTTTCTATTAAATACCACCAAAATGAAGGTCAGGCTGGCTCTGTAAAACAATAGTTAAAGCTGAATTGCTTATTACATTTTTAAATTGGGGGGGGGGGGGGTGGGGGGCGGGGGGTAAACATACAATAGATACAGTATCTGTCTCAGTATTTTCTAGAAGTTGGGCTAAATGTTTAGTTGAAAGTCAAAACTCACAAGAACTTTTAGTAAAACAGACAGTAATGAAAACACTATGCAGTAATAGGGTTTCCTTCAATGTGAAAGCGAAAATTCATTAAAAAGAAAAAGATAGTTGTGGCTGGACAACTGGCATATTACTGGCTTCTTAAAGCCTTCTTGTTCCATTGTTGCTAAGGGGACCATATTTTAGGGGTGTGTAATTTAAATATAGTTCTAGAAAAATATATAATTTAAATATGAATTAAAATATCAAATAACTCTCAAGCACTTCCATATCACATATAAAAAAATCTAGCTTTTGTCGTAAGGTTTAGTTGTATGTCTCTTGTAATCATAAAGACAACTTGTTTTATCCTTAACAAACTGTCGTGTCCCATAACATCCATAAAACACTGTTACCAAAACCTATTTAGCATGGCAGAGAAAGAGAAAAAACTGTGTCACAAGAAACTACATCATCAAATTACTTCTAAAGTAAAGACCAAAAGCAATTTTCTTTTTTAGGCTCGATTTACTCCAATCATCACTAGCATAAGAATTAAAGTATTAAAGCTTTCATTGCTTTATTTATAGAACTGTTATTGTTCACTATTTTCACAGTTACATTACATTCCAGAGCTAGCATTGGTTCTGGAGAAAATGCTAACATTAGCATTGATTTGCAGCCCAATAACACTGTTGCATATCCTTCAGTTCAATCAGACAGATGATCGATTGTCTATGGTATTTGTTTACCATTCCTACTCACGGTCGGGAGGGTAACGTTAAAAACGTCCTTGGTTACAGATTGCTGATTATTTGTTACAACGTAATCGGCATCTATAGTGTCTTACAGAGGCTGTTCTGGACCATTAGGCTTTATGTTAGTGCACAGATCTTTAACTGTTGATCACGTTTGCAATGAGATTTCAAGATGCTCCCCCACAACTCTCTACAGTTTCTGCAGCCACACAAATGTGTTTACATCAAGTTTAAAAAACATGATTTTACTTGAATACTAAAGGAGGTCTGACTATCTTACATAAAAATAATGGTAATCGGGGCAACACTAGGTATTAACTTCATATTTAATGGCTTTTTATTGTTAGTTCACAGCACACTAAAGGTAAAAACGTTAGCTAGGAGGGTTAGGCAGCTTATGAACTTGATATTTGCTGAGCGTTGTTATTTGTACCTTGTGAATGGTTCATGTAAACAAATACATGGGAGTAAGTCAACAATGTAATCACTGACTCAAGGCGTCAAAATGTAAACACTTCAGTTAGCATCCCACACAGCTCCCAACAAACAGCATCTGCACATCTTCCACTGCTGTAGCTTTCAGGGACAAAGCATGTTTTTAATCATTCCTTTGTTAAGCAAATAAACCAGCCACAGAGATCTGCTCAGATTTCAGCATGAAGGTCAAGCTTTTATCATGTACAAACTAATCAGTTTGCACTTAATTTAATTTTACAGTGAAAGATGCACCAGATCCAGAGATCAGTGAATCAGGAACAGAAGCAGTGAGCAGGGGGCAGTAAACAGAACAGAGCAGAGGGCGGTGAATGAAAGCAGCAGGGGCGAAAACCCATCGCTGTCACAGTCGGACTTAACATCTCTGAATTTTGCTTTCCTGTCTCTGCAAGGTTTATTATTAAAATAAAATATGTTCTTTTTTTAATGCCTGTTAATGTAATACACTTTAAGATCACGTCATGCTGTCTACTGCTGTCTACACAACTCAGAGAGCACCTGGAGTAAAAGATTTTCATATCACATCCTCTATATATAGGGCGGCCCCTGAAGTCTCTCTTTGTTCTCAGTTAGGCTCACCAAATGAGGCCCAGGAGGGGTGTGTCATTTTTGGTATATGGGGTTTTACTACCATTGAAGCAGGCAACCGAGGCATGGACTTTGTTCCTAAAGGTTCTATGTTGGCAGCAAACACCGGAAGTAATTATATGAGATTCTTTACAGTAATAACCACAACGTTTAGGGAGCTACAGGAGACTTGAAACCAACCCCCAAACCATAGAAACGGACAGGCAGGAGGAGCTATTGCCTTAGGATGGAATTCATTCTCTGTGGCTTGATCCGCTGAGGCAGCAGGGTAACGGGTAATGATGCTTTAGCATGTATAACTCCAACCAAAACAAATGCCACGCAACAACAAGTGGATGCATGAAAACATAAACTGCATGCTGCTCTGAAACAACAGCATGCTATTGTGTTTATTCTGTGTTCTGCTTACACACAGTACAGCTGTATTTCACTCATAAACCAGTATTATTAAATATGGTTAAACACAATTGTGGTTTACCACAACAGAAGCAAACAGATGTCAGACGTGTAAATGGCGCCTATATTTATGGGAACAGTTATCCATGATCGCTTAACAGATGCATAAAAAGACTCTGCATTGTCATCGCAATGTGCACATGGACAATACTCAGAACAGGGCTTGCAATATTACAGAAATTACACAAAACTTGCCATGCTAAAACTTTTTTGCTGCTGGATACAAAACCTTTCCTCGACTCCTTGTTCCTTAAATCCTTCTGATGTAAAACATCTTGGGTATACAGAGAAGAGTAGTCACAGAACTAACTTGCTTTTGTGTTTGGTGCACTAAAACCAAATAGATGGTTCACACTCAGTGTTATTAAGTCATTTCTCTGCTTCTCTATTATTTTATTTTTATTATTTTATCATTTTACAGTGAATAATGATTTCTAAATATTGATGTTCACATCATCTGGTGAAAACGACTAGATATTTTTTCATATTACAATATATATGGTATGTATTTATATATGTATATATATACACACACATCTTCCTAATATCGTGCATACCCTGCATCTACTGTTTTGTCTGCACACTGTATTCAAGTGAGAAGAGTTCATCTTACCTGTACGAAGAACGGATACGTCTCGTTGTTGACTGTGTGATAGTGGTAGAACTCGCCATCGTACCACAAGACCTTGCCCATAGGCGAGTTTTCCTTAGTAACCGCGAACATCGTCTTCGGGTCACAGCATTCCGCGAACAACCTCCTATGAAATACAGGCATATATGTAGTTTAAAAGGCAGCTCCAGCTGTGCTACAACAATTCATCTGCACAGTTAAACAGTTGAGATGTAAACAAAGATCTAATGTGAAACTATCCATTCTGGCAAAAAGCATCAAATCTGAATTCCTCACACTGGTGGTGATAGGAACCAGACATCTGAAGATTAGCCTTTAAATCATGGCTACATCACAGACAGCACATAACTGTTAGGAATATGTTACCTGATGTCCTAGATGTTATTCCACATTATGTTAGGTTAGATAGCATTATGTTTGATGTTATGACACATGTAGGTTGAGATACTACACCAAATGGCTATATGTGTGCTGCTTTTTTGCGACCTCTAGTTTCTATCACCACCACAGTAAAGTAATTATTATTACAGAATTAATACATCTCAAAAACAGAAATGTGCAGGTGGTTTGACAACTCTGGAGCATTCCCCTTTAAAACAGGACCTGCTATTATAAAGATAAGGGAAGGGCCACATAGGGGGCAAATTCTGGAATGAGCTGCATATGAACAAGGGCTGCCAAAGTATCCTTCGTTAACTGGTAAAGCAAAACAAAGCCACAATATGCAAATGAGCTGTCTAGCTGTTTTTGAATGTGCTGTAAGTATTCCAACCAAACACTCAGACTGTATAATAGTGTGGGAGAGTTAACTATCACTGAAGCAAGCAATAGAGAGACGGACAGTGATCTTAAAGGTTCTGTGTTACAGAAGTGATTATACAAGACTCCTACAGTAAAACCACCACATTGAAATGAACTACAGGCGACATAAAACTGACCCCAAGTCAGAGATACATACAGGTAGGAGGAGCTTTTCTGTAAGGAAGCAAATTATTCCCTAGATGCTTGATCTACTCAGAGATCAGGGTAATGATGCTTTAGCATGTGTGATTAAAGCAAAATGAATGACATGGAGCAACTAAAGTGGAGACAGGTAAACATAAACAGCACAGCTGCATTCAGGAACTGCCTAACCAATAACAGTGTTCCAATCGCTCTTCCCAAAGAGGGATTTGAGGGTGGTTTTCCGGAATCAATGTAATCAGTAAATTATTCTGGTTCTTTAAATTCTGTAACTGATGCATATGTGAAGAACCTTTAGAACCTTCAACAAATCTCCACATGATGTAAAACTAGTGTTCAGAAAGACAACAGTGAATATAATGCCTAAAATGTTTTAAAGCCAGTTCATGACAAAGACATACATGTAAATTGATTTACCACAATTTTACTATTATCAGCATTATATATTATGGTTTGGACAGCAAATACACTCATCATTAAATAAACCCAAAAAAAACAACTGGAATGAAACTTGGTGGGTAGATTTGACATTGTGAGCCATGCGAATGATTCAATCATATCGCTGTGCCTGACTGACCCGACAGCCACAATTGTGGACATCCAACAAGCAGTGATGCTATGAGTCATTCTGTTAGTGCCAGCACCTTTGGCAGATGGCTGCAAGGCGCAGGACTACATGCACACAGACCATTACAACGAGTGACCTTAACACCACGTCAAAATCGCCAAACACTGCAGTGGTGTCATGCCAGACCTGCCAATCATTTTTAGTGACAAGTCCTGCTTTTGTCTTGGTGGAGATGATCACTGAATAAGGGCGTGGAGGCACCATAGTCAGCACCAACATTAACAGTTTACTGTCATGCGTGCAGGAGACCTAGTGTCGCTCCATGTCCACCCCAATCCAAAATCTGCTGGAACTGTGTGAGAATATTCAAGCTGCATCGGATGGGTTATCGCAGGACACCATTACGAACCTCTACAACTCCTGATGTCTGGCATTTTGTGTTAGCCCATATCAGTCTGAATTCATCATCCTGTATTGTTCCTGGAAAACTTTAACGTCTTGCTGAATAACATTGCAATCTGATATTTCCTTCTGGGTGCAACTATTCTTTTGCCAGTGAGTGTAAAATAGAAACTCGTGCTTGCTGTCATCACCGCTGTAAAGACATCTGACTCAGTCTATCAATAAACCTTTCACAACATGCCCAAATTAAAAAACAAACAAACAAACAAACAACAAACAAACAAAAAGAACATTGTAAGGCTATCCCCAGAACTGTCCAAGCCAAGAACCCATTAGGAACTGGTATTAACTGGTATAATCCTATAGCGGGACACCCTGCAATCACAATATGTAGTGAAATAACTGCAATATATGGAGTACATGTGTCCACTTCATGCAGCCTCAGTCAGTGCTTACAGCATTTGACTGATTTGACTGACACAGAACACATCTTCAGTCAGATTAGTGACTGAAAGTGTAAGAAAAGGTAAGCCTTTTAATACCTCCACCTCACTGCACAGTTACGCTTGATCCTGTGTGTACTTATGAACCCACTTTCCTGAGCAGAGCTGGGACCAGTCCCACACCAGATGTGGGTAGCACACATTCACAGTGTGTGATGATGTGATGATGTTAGCTGTGTGGTAACATGAAGCGTCTGAATGCGGCTTCTTTCAGTCGTAGCTCCACAACTGTGCATATTGCACCTTTAGATAACTCATTTTAAAGCCTCTAGTAAGTAGATTTCAAATGCCTACTTAAGGCTTCAGTATCAGTTCCGGAAAAGAACGAGTGGTATCATGCCACTCCCAGGCAATGTCCTTGCACCTGTCATTACCTGGCTCGAAACAAGCCAAGTCTGAACTGCTGTCCCAAACTAAACTCACTGCAGAGCCGCACACAGGTGTCTGCGCATTATCTTAATCGGCTTTCCCCACAGCACGCTGCCTGCGCCACATCCTCTGGGGAAGGAGATTTAAGAGTAACAAATCGGGCCATGGGAGACTAGCTCTCTCCCTCGCTCTCTTTGCTGCCCTGGAACTTAGCAGGACAAACTGTGGTGCAGAATGCATGGAGGTCATCCACTCGAGTGGAAGTGACCTATAGACAAGGCCAACTGGGACAGACACTCTTCATTAGTGTGTCTGGGATATGAAACAAGCTCACTAATTCCTGTATAACTGCCACATTACATAACAGCAAATGACAGGCACTAGGGCCCTGTACAATACCTGTACAAATCAATGCCAGTCTGATTCCTGGTCCAGGTCTGGCCCTGCCTCAGAACCTCTTCCACTATCTCCTTGTCGCTGGGCATCCTGTACACGGGGAAGATGTAGAGCCAGCAGAGCACCAGCACACACAGGGCGGCCCAAACGGGCTTGCTTCTGTGGCATTTCAGAGACATCATGACGCTTCCAGCAAAGCTAGACCCCAATCCTTTCCCAATCATTCACGCACGTTCTTGGCTCACGAACCCTCTCTGGGCTTCTTTTATTCAGGTTCCCCCTCCGTTACGAACACACTGGATTATTTTGAGAACGTGCCGCATCCCTCCTCCTCCCAGGAGCGTGCAGTCAGTCAGTCAGAAGGGTCTAGCCAGTGTCTCGGCCCTTCATGCGTCCATCAAATTCCCTGTTTGTTTCCTCTGCAGCAGTGCCGCGTGCTGACCGTAATGCCCGATGACCATCGCTCGAAACAGGACAAAGGTACTAATCCTCTCCCCATGCGTGGACCGGCTTCAGCGAGAGAGCAGCACAAAAACAATGCTCGGCCCGGCCGGGAGCATACGGGTCTCGTTATCGTAAAAACGCCGGTGCAGCAGCGCTGCCTCCATCACCCCGAGATGGCCCGTCTGCTCGCTCTCCCCTGGCGCTTCCAAAAATCTCAGCTCTCCGCTGCCACATAGCCCTGTTCACCCACACATCTCGAGCCCATTCAGCGTCCTGCGCCTCCCTTCGTCCTCCCTCGCCCGCGAATGCCGGGGAGGTCTTTCAGTCGCAGAGTCCCCCTGAGCGCCTGCTGTAGCGAGACAAAAGCGCCCGTGTGTTAGTCCTCAAATGCTTGGACACGGTTCACTGCAAGCGCCGCTGAAACGGCCCTTTTCACCGAGGCTTTGCTGCCCCCTGTTGGTCAGCTCCGCCCTCCCCGAGGAATGGAAGAAGTCTCCTCCCCCACCCCCAGCGACCCTCTTTGTCCCGCTGAGGATGGAGAAGATGCGGCCACACCCTGCTCCTTCTTCCAACACTCCTCTTCTACATACCCTGCTCCTGCTCCCCACCCTGCTCCGTCTACACAACACTGCTTCTTCTAAAAGCCTCCTCCTTCTTCACACCATGTTCGTTCTACATACCCTGCTCCTTCTCTGGATCACACCCTCCTCCTTCCCCAATCCCTGCGTCTTCTACAAAACCTGCTCCTTTCACACAGCACTGGTCCTTCACCACTTCATGCTCCTTCTCCAAATCCTGCACCTTCTACACGCCCTGCTTTCTCCACACCCTGCCCTTTCTCCATATCCTGCCCCCTTTTCTAAACCCCGCTCCTTCTCCACAGCCTGCTCCTTCTCCATATCCTGCTCCTTCTCCACAGCCTGCTCCTTCTCCATATCCTGCCCCCTTTTCTAAACCCCGCTCCTTCTCCACAGCCTGCTCCTTCTCCATATCCTGCTCCTTCTCTACAGCCTGCTCTTTTTCAGACCCTGCTCCTTCTCCATATCCTGCTCCTTCTCCACAGTCTGCTCTTTTTCAGACCTTGCTCCTTCTCCATATCCTGCTCCTTCTCCACACTCTGCTCCTCCTTCACGCAATACACAATATATACATACAATTTAATGTATAATTACATATTAATAAACATTTTATTTGCAGTTTATACACACATGTACTATGAATACTATAATATATAATAGTGTATAGATTTATAACACATTTGCACCCTTATGTGGTAAATCAGGATATTAGGCATGTCAGTAATTGACAGATGGAGCTCTAGAGAACTGCAGCATTGTTCTCTAATGGCTCTAATGCAGCCTGAATAAGGTGTGTTGGAGTAAATGAGCGCTATAAGCCCTGTGAGAGCTGTTTGCTGAAAAATGTAAATGCCATGTGTGTGCTTTGAACTATTCTGGTATTTATTCAAATTTAAAAAGATTATTTGAAAATAAATATATTTAAGACATTCCTACTGAAATGATAAAAATCTTGTATCCTTTTTTACCTAAATGAAAAATATTTACTTTAGACCTAAAACCTTTGTTGAACAACTCCCTGACCATCTGGCATGCCCTCTAGTGGTCAACCTGTAATAAGCAATTTAATGTGCTGATACAGGAAAACACTTCAAGCAGGACTTAGTCAGCTACACAGACACTAACCTCAGGAAATGGAGTTAACATCAGGGCTGCCACCTCAGTCTACTGAAACTCCTGGACTACCACACAGATCTAAAGCTATTTCTCTTACGGAAAATGTTTCATTGCAACAGAAAGCATAAGAAACAATAGCACACGAAAACACCAAGATTCCAGGACATTTCTTCTTTTAATGAAATTAGATAAAAAATCAGGACAAGCCAGGAAAATCCCAGAAGTGGCAGTCTTAGAACAGAGGTACTGGCTAAGTATCAGTATAGTTTTCAGAGTACGACTATACGCCCTCAACTGAAAAGAAATCTAAATTGTCAAAGTCAAGCTGATTTGCCGTCAGTGGATGGAGTTAATCAATTTCAAAAAAGGTCGAACCAAATGAAGCTCTGGGATTAGAGCGAGAGAAAGTCATCCATTACCCGTAACAGACCTTGCATCCCTCCAGCTCTCTCCTGTAAAGGAAAGAGAGAGTGGACAGAAAGAGAATGAGACATACAAGAAAGTAGGAACAGAAAAAGAGTTGAAGGTTTTATGAGAGTGGAGTTAAAGGGTAACAGGTAATTGCAGAGAAACCTACCCATTGGGATTTCTTTACACTGGCGGTGACAGGAACCAGGAATCATAATGTCTTTAAAGTAAATACAGGCAGTTGATTTACTATCCACTATCTGCACATGTCTGCTAGGTTTGAATATGTAATGACACAATATGTTACATTACTGCTAAATCAAAAACATTGTTCTTTTTATTTTTCCAAAAACGGTCTTTTTCCATATTTTATCTAATTTTCCTTTTATTTATTGCTTTGTATAATCCTGTTAGTCTTAAGTCTTTAAGTCTTAATTGTTTTCTTAATCCTTTTACTATTCCTTTTTGTTTGTGTTTATTGTCTTTGTTCTAGATAGTTTTTCTTTCAATTTAGTTTTCCAGATTAAAATATATTTTACTATTTTTTTAATGCCTTAATCTGTATGCTCATTTACATTGAAAATGAGGGTAATCAATGTATTTACACAAAAAAAGGTTTATTAATTTATGAAACTAAATAAAATGTATTGGTATCCTGTTTTTTTTTTTTTTTTTATACAAAAGGCATTGTCAAAAAGCATCTTCACAGATATAAGGCCCCAAGCTAAATTATAACAAAGCAATGACACAACACTAATAATGTTTTGAAGGTCCTTGGCACTTGCCAGGCTGATAAGAAGTCTGGTCTTATTATCATGACTGGAAAATAAAGGTTTGACAAACAAGCTATAAATAATAGTCTAATCATTAATCAGTTGCCTAAAGGCACCAATGAAATACATATCTGTGTAGGCTAGGGTGCAAATGCATACAGAACTGTTTACATCAGGGTGCATATATTGCTTTTGGCCTCAAGATGTATATATTGCTATTTCAGTCCTGGGTGTATGTATTGCCTTATGCACCAGCATGTATATTTCATATTCATATTTATATATTCATTGCCACATCTTATAATGTGGGTATATAATAATAATCAACTTTGGACTGCACCAAAACATTCTACCCAGTATGTTCTCACATGATGCTCTCTTGCAATCAATTCAGTGTTCGGCTGCTGACAACAAGGCTTTCAACATTGCTGTATGAATAGACTAGTTAATTAATGGTTAATGCAGCTCTAAGTTATTACTAAAGCTTTCTGAGCTGCTATGTCACCAAGCCTAATCAATCAACACTGTTCAGATTCAGAAATACCTCTCATAGATTTGGATATTAATTATAACCTCGGATGTCAGGTATTGATGAAACATGACTTGTTGTGTGGGCACAAGATTCCACTGGGACTACCAGTGTAGTGAGGTTCTGAGCATTAGTTTGTAGAGGGAGAGGGAGCTAGCTCTCTCAGTGCAGCAAAAAGGCCCTGAGCTCTCCACCGCTTAAGAATTAAAACAACCTCTGTCCAGGGGCTTGTCAGCCTTATTTGCCCAATGCTAGCAGGCCCAGTGCTCATGCAGAGGTATATAATTAGCATGTGAAGGGAAAGCTGGTGGACAGTGTCCACCATCCGAGGAATCCTTTGAAAGAAAGAGGGCGAGGTGGTGGGGGGTTGGTGGAGGCAGGGTTTGGGGGTTGTGGGGGATGATAAATCAAGGTTATCCTGGCATATAAACCTCTGGCAGGAGCAACTGTTTCCACTTGTTTATTATGCCAGTGTTAAGGACAGTATAGGCAATGACAAATGTAGCAGACAATGGCATTTATCTGAAGGACGGGTAACAGGTACACATTAAACCAAGCCCTGGACTAAATTATACCTTTAATTACCATCATACAACATTGTAAAAAGTGAGTTCCACATAATTGTGTATTACCACCTGTTAGCATGAACAGCTAGCCACCCTGCAACTCCAACAATAGGACTTGGGAATGTGATATCAGGACGCAGGGTCTTGCGGGATGATCTGCCACTGTGGCAGGGTTAGTCTGTCTCGGCTGATTCAGAAAAACTGAATGCATGTTCATGTTCTGCCTGCTTATCACGTCAATTTAATGGAATAAAACTTTCAGTGCCATTTAGTGCATTTGTCACATTATTAATCAGCTAATCAGTAGAATGAAGAACCTGTAGTAGAACCTGATGTATAAGAAACAAACCTCTAGTTTGTGGTCAGATATCCATTGAAAGTGCAACGATAGACATGAGGTAAAGTTTGTTATGGACGTGACTAGGCTAGTAACGTTTGCTAAGATGCAGGAAGATTAGCATTTAATCCACTTTCTAAGCCTGAAAAAAAAACAAACTGTGATTTCTTAAAAGAAAACCAAATACATTTCCAGTTTGTCAATCAATACAAATCAGGACTGTAAGTTGTACTATAATACAATAACGTAAAGGCCAACAGTGCTATGTTTACCTCAGGACATTCAGTTGTTGCATAGGTCTATAATTTATATTAAATGCAATATTTTGGCAGTAAATAGAGACCCGTGGCCACAGAAAAATACCTGTCGGTATAGTCCTATAGTCAGATCCTCCAAGATGACAGATGGCTGTCATCAACATATGCCATATGTCATATATGGACGACTGAAAAAAATAACATGGAGTATATATAGATCACATGGTAGCCTACATTTATGGTGTTCACGCACACCTGCTATCTTCATCTAAACTTTTACACAGCAGTATTCCCCCAAAACTTATTATGATTAGATGACAGCGGAAGCAGCCCCCTCTGTTGGTCAAAACAAGCACAACATGAGACATCTGCCCCATGTGCCCTGCATTTAAAATTGGGCACTGTCCCTGGAAAACTGGGAGGCCTGATCACCCTAATACAACATAATAAAAAAATTGTTATTAAAAGTTAAAGTCTTGCAGTGCATGTGCACGTGTACAGCATCCAAACAAATAATGAACCCTGCCAGTATGGTGGAGCAAGCCCATAATGCACAGCAAGCTGACCTTGATTCCTAAGCCCTATATGGGTATGGTAAAGGGGTCAGTCTTGGACTTGTGGTGTTGAAAAGGAGAGCCACCAGTGGCTTTCTCAGTAAAATAATGGCCGCAAAAAGTGTGTGATGCGCAAGGCCCCAACAACTGCACTAGCATCATGTTTCTGAATAAATAGCAGAGCCACCTGCTCAGGATAAACACTCGTATGACAACAAGAACATTTGTCTCCACTGTCCCCACAGACTGTTCCCTAGCAGCCTCTGTATGTATGTGTGTGTGCACTGGAGAAGATTCAAAGATGTGACATATGACAGGATTATTGTGTCTATAATATTCCATAGGACCCCTATATTCTGTATAGCCTTTATAGAGAATATAGCCTTTGTCTATAGGGGCCTATATGTCATTTCTCTCTGGGTATTTGATGTTTTGTCTCGCAGTCATCTCATTGCCTTTTGTATAAGTCATGATCTCATCATGATTCTAAGGTCTTTCACATTGACTCATGCAAGGATACCAAACGTAAGCAAAACGAATAAAGATAACTTAAATAGCCAGCAGTTAACACCCAAGTGAGGCTTTTTGACCCCAAGGCATTCCAAAACCTTGGCTTAATGACTTCTTTTTTAGAAAATTTGACCTCTACATCAGTTACTCTTCAGTGAAACTTCCGGATCATGTGTAGCATTTGGAAAGTGGCATGCTTAGCATGGCATTAATCTTGACTTACTGACAGACAGTATGCTTGCCCACATGCCCGGTTGCTGATAATTTACTGAGGCGAATACAGGGGGACCCTTTAAGGTCACCTATTACCTCTAATCACAGTCTCTCTCAGCTGTTCCTTTGTTCTTATTTGGCAGGCATGTTCATTCCTTGGACCCTCAAAGTAAGCCTCAATGCATGCATTCGTGTTTATTGCTGGGAAAGCTTTTGGTAGATAAATTCCCAATGTATTTAGTATTGACATTTTTCTGCCAGCTACACACACTGATTAAAAATGATGTGTCTGTGCAGAAAAGCGTAAAACCAGGTAAAACATAGATATTGTTTATTAATGCTTCTTTGATGGTTTGCTGACTAAATGAAAGAGGGTGACTGAATGGGATCCATATTAAATTATATAAAAGCTGGGACTGCTGCAAGCATGCATGGCATTTTTAAACATTGCACATAACTACACAACTTACATGTGAGTATCCTAGCAGTTACTGTAGTAAATTAATAGCAGGTCTTGAGATTAATAACTGAGTAATAGGTCAAAGGGTCAAGGGCTTAATTACTCTCGACTCTTCACCAACTCAACAGGTGGAACTCACTTTCATCTTGACCCAGGAAAAAGCTGGAGAGATGAAAGACAGGGGGGCCCCTATTGCATATGAGGCAGACAGTAAATGACTGCTAAATGATAGGAACAACACAAGTCCTACGTAAAGATACGTACAGTATAAAAACGTAAATAGAAATACCTAGACATATATTCAACAGAAAATTACAGAAACCTACACAGAAATTTAACAACAACTACATATAATATCAACATGCCGATTCGTATTCGAAGACTTGCTTTCAGTGTTTTCCACACCTCCAAAGTTCAGTATTAGAAGTTGGTTGCATCCAAATAATCCCAAACACATTCTGAGATGTTGTATCTGTATCTGGTCAGGTCATTATTCCGAGAACACCAGCAGCTGTTTTGTGTGATCTCTCAGAGTACTGTCTGTGTACGGTGATGGTGATAGCTTTGGTGGTCTTGGTGGATTTTGCAGGCTTGATAGGAGTCTCATTTTTTACTCATTCACATCTAGTTTTGGAAACTGCCTTCGATCTACCCACCCAACCTAACTGACCCAATACAATGTATAACTGAATATACTTTATTCAAATGTGAATAAAGTATACGGTGAACAGACGATGAAACAATGAATACAGGTAACGATAGAGAAGATATATATATATCACCTTTGAAGTGACAGATATATATATTACATACATACATACATAAAATTAAATAAATACTACATACTTCTCAGGCCCCCTGATCCCCATTGATCTCCACATAATCCCTCCGCCTGATGCTCATGGTGTATTCTTATATACTGAACGTATTGTCAGAGCTCCACGGTGGGTGATATTTCATCCCTGGAGGCCTGCCAGCTCATTCCTGAGGACAGTCACTAGGCTATATCTGCTGGCTGACAGCAGCCAGGACATAGTAGTTGCCATTGTCTCAGCAGCCTGTTGTTGTAGCCTCACTCAGTGCTCATCTACTAGACAGGTAAGCCCTGGCTGTATATTTGTTTGAATCCTTCAGTTTTAAGCTTGACTCTCGTCAGAATTTGGAATGCAGTTTTTTTCATTGGAGTGACAGATTTGTTTTTTCTCTTTTTCCTCATGCGATAACAGTAGTCACAATGTCAATGTAAGTATCTATCTTTTCTGTTAGTTCCACTGTAAGCTCCTGCATTGTTGATTGTGGTATTTTTATTATAATGCATTAAATAAATACCACATGCCTTTTCCTTTAAATGCACATCATCGTCTGACTGTGGCAGTGAGGTGAGCATCTTTTTGCTGCTTGTTTTTGGATGCAGAATGACTGAATAAAAATGTAAAACAATGAAATTCAGTAGGTTTTACACACACATATATATAGAACTCTGGGATAGTTGTTGATATGAGATCTTCCCTTTGTCATGTCATTGTAATTCCAGGGACGCCCAAGAGGGAACCCAAAAGCATTTGACAAGGTATTAATAGAAATGATTTCACCAGTGCTAAACATATTGGACTTTAGCAAGTGAGTGGTAGAGCATTTGTTAATAAATATCAAAGGTCGTGAACTTGTCTAACATGCATTTCAATCTTTACAGCCAAAATGCAAGATTTCGGCATCCCGGAAACTCTCTCTGAAGGTTTGTTTTAGCCATTCAAAACAAGTTGTTGAATTCAAGTTAAAAGTCAAAAGTCTTAAAACTCAAGAGAACTCATATTTAATAAAAGGTCTAGATTATACTGCTTATATTTTCTATGCAAAAACAATAATTTTATGTGTGATCAGTTTCCAAACCTAGTTTCCTTAAACAATTGGGAATGTTACCAACAAACCACCCAGAAACTTGACTTAGTATCTCACAATTATGCCTTACATTATCTTACTTATTTTTTTTATCTCCTCATAATGAAATCCTGCCTCATCCTATAAGTAAGACTCAGCATTTCCTAATTCTGAGAATATGTGACTTGACCTTGACTTTGGGACAATACACAATAATCAACATCATTATTCAGCAGTTCAATGTAAATGTGCTAGATTTAGCCTATTGACTAAATTTCATTTGCAGTCCTTGGACAGGGCAGGTTGATGTTATTAAGTAGTATGATATTATGTTCTCAGGTTTATAATTCTATAAGTAATAGTACATCTTAATTATCAGATAGTAAGCCAATATTATAAGATACCTTCTCAAAATGTTGATATACTATATGGCCTGTTTTTTTAAGGGGAGGAAATGGGCATCCATAGAAAGGTGACCCACATCGAAGTGAATGAAGCATCAGTTTTTCAACTATCAATGAAATTATTGCAAAAAGAATAACATGAAAATCAAAAAAAGCATATTCTTGCATTGAAACCTGTGTGTGTTTTATAAAAAAACGAGGACAATAAATGATAACTAAAGCACAGTTACAGCTTTTCAGTGGGACAGACTGTACAAAAGGAAATAATAAACAATATCTACTGAACATGTGATGCATATTAATCCAACTAGTGATGACTAAAACAACACTTTTAAATATGAATCTCAAAATATTAGTGTCTTATTGTACTATTATGATCTCTTAGGTAGTAAATTTAAATAAAGCAAGTCACTTGACACAACTTCTAGCCTGTGTCCGACATGCTGCCAATTATACACTAACAAAATGTAAATGTAAGTGATAATGTATGCTTAGAAATTTGCATACAGTGTGCTAACAATGTGTTACTGCAGTTAATAATGCAGTCACTTGTGATTATCACACATCAGGGCAGCAATATAAATCAGTTCTGCAATGTGAAAACTACTCTGTTATTGACTGCATCTGTGTTCCCCAATCAGATGCTGCTCCTCAACAGAGCCATAGAGGAGCTGGAGAAGGAGAAGCAGGATAGAGATGAGGAGAAAGTCCGTTATCTGGGAGAGAAACTGCCTCCTCTACAGTTCTCTGGACTTTCACTGAATGAGCTACAGGTATACATAGTAACGGTGGTCAAAAGAATATTCAGCATGATTCTGATCTGAGAACAGCTCTTTTATTGGAACGGCAGCAGAATAGGCACATGCATAGATGGACTGGACTCGCAGGTGAGGTCACCACCAGCCACAAGTTTCATGGTACGGTGACCTCCCCCCTCAACACATGACTCTCCTAATTAAACCCACTCCCACATTACCAATATTAACAAGCGCCTTATATTCATACTGGGGCACATATCTCCCATGAGCCCCCTTAAACGTTTCCCTGAGATGCCAGCTTGTTGGCAGCACCCCTTGTGGCGTCTGCCATACTGCTCGCCACTTAAAAGTCCACCATCTCATTGACTCATCACAGTCCAAACCAAGTCCCTGAGGTATACGAGGGCAGGCTGCCCCCTCTGTGGTTTCTCCAGAGAATGCCCATTGTCCTTGTCAACAAAATGCCAAGGGTGCCAAGCCACTCAAGCAACCAGTCCTGTCTCAGGGCCATGCATTCCTGCTGTGGCTCCTTAACACACTTCCCTCCAGTGTGACATGTCGACAATGTTAAGTGCTCACTGCAGAGTCAAAACCAATTTAAAGCCAGACAAAACACAAGAACAGTTCAAAACAGACTGGCATTGCAGATCCCTATACGAACGGCATAACTGCAACCGGAACATTAGTAGTACAAAGCACATCAGGCTATTTCATTCTGTGGTCTTCCATGATACGGGCCCTGGTATTTACTCTCAGAAAACAGCTCCAGCAGCTGCACAGTGTCTCAGATATAATTGGATTGCAGAAACCACAAATGCTGTAATACCGTTTTTCATAATCTATTGCGCTGTCCTTGCAGAATCTGTGCAAGCAGCTCTATGCTAAGATCGACATTGTGGATGAAGAGCGGTATGATTTCGAGTCTAAAGTCCACAAGCACAATAAAGATGTGAGTATGAGCTCTACTGATCCTTTATAGAAATAGAGACTCCCTCTTCTTGCTTGCTTTCTCTCTGGCCTCATAACTTAACTAAATGACTATGTGTTTTGAAATGACCTGGATTTTATATTAAGATAGCATCTAAAAATATTTGTTTTGTCCGGAACATCACCTGGACCCCTCGCCTAATAAGAGAACAAGCATGTTTTACTGTATACTGCATACTCATACGACTACATGAATAACTCTTGGTGTCTTATGTTTTCTCCTTTTGTATCTATTTTACGTATTTCTGAAGTCTTTTTTCTTCATAAACTGTTTTTTCTTCCTCTTCTGCTTCGGTTTGTACTGCAACCCTGGTTATTGTTGTAAATAACAATAATAATAATAATAATTATTATTATTTATAATAATAAAAATAATTAAATATGGTTAGAGAGCTGCTCTAACCATAAGTGGAGTTATACAGTACAACCACTACACATGCTGCTTATCCTGTAGTCATCTCTCACCATCATTCTAGATTCATGAGCTGAAGCTGAAGGTTCAGGATCTGGGAGGTAAATTTAAGAAGCCAGCTCTGAGGAAGGTGCGTGTGTCTGCTGATGAGATGATGCGTGCTCTGCTTGGCTCCAAACACAAGGGCTCCATGGACCTCCGAGCTAACCTTAAGTCTGTCAAGAAGGAGGATATCAAACAAGAGAAGGTATAATAGGACTTTACAACATTTACCTTTTAGCGTTTAAGGCCTCAAGGGTGACACACTCATTGAACAAACTGCTAGTTCAGTCAATCAACCTTTAATTTCACTCGGAAAGGCATTGAGGGTAACTCTCATTCTCAATGTAGCTGACGATTTACATCTTAATCTTAAAATACATTTAAATTTCTTTTATTTGTCGGTCAAACATAATCAAAATTTATTTTAATATGTAAAACTTAAAGTAGAACAAATCGACAATGAACTAAGAATAAGATCAATAATATTACATATATATATATGAAAGGTTGAAAAAAAATATGCATTATGATGGTGATCCAGTCACTGCAGAGAGTCTGATATATGTATATATATATATATATATATATATATATATATATATATATATATATATATATATATATATATATATATATATATATATATTTATTTATAGTTTTATAGGCATTATTTACATTTGTAATCAAAGTAGTAATAGTTTTTATGAAAAGCTGCATTACAGCTGGTGTCCTGCAGGTGGTGCCAAAGCATTTAGAATTTTTTTCCAAGGGCATTCTCTGCACAATGCTTGACCTTTACAGAAACCTAAAGTGCAGTGCAAATGTTTTTTGGCACACAAACTGTATATTATATACCTAAAAAGGGCATTTATTTTCTCAGGAAAACAATAATACTGGAATAAATAGAATATAAACAATTTTCCAAAAGAGTTGGGATGCTGTTCAAACTTTTAAAAAACAACAGAATGCAATGGTGTGCAAACAATTTAAACAATGTTTAATTGGAAAAAGTACAAGGAGAACATGTTTTATTATGTTTGGAATAATATACACATTTTGTACTACTTGCCAACAAAATGTTTCAGAAAGTTGGGACAGTGGAAATAGAAGACTGCTAAAGTTGTGTAATGCTTAAAAACACCCAGTGAAACATCTCACAACTTCAGTTAACTGACACCAGATCAGTAATATGAGTGTGTATAAAAAGAGCACCCCAGAGAGGCGGGGGCTTTCAGAAGTAAAGATGGAGAGAAACTTTTACGAATCATTTTTGTAAATGTAAAATACCAAAGGAGGTGGGGACCTCATCATTTACAGCACATAAGAACATGAACAGATACAGAGTCACAAGGCCTGAAGCCAATATTGGATGGCAGAGATTTTCGGCCCCTCAGGCAGCACTGCTTTAAAAACAGCCATGATTCAGTAGCAGAAACACTGCTGCCTTCTCTGGGCCCTAGCTCATTTAAGATGGATTGAGGTAAAGTGTCCATCAGATTAAAGAGGAGAGAGACCGTCCGGCTTGTTATCAGTACACAGTTTGAGTGCCATGCCGGTATGAAGCAGTCATGATGGTATGGAGGTGCATTAGTACACATGTTATGGGTGACCTGCACATCTGTGAAGGCGCCATTGATGATGAACTATATACACAGGCTTTGGAGCCACATATGGCGCCATCCAGGTGACCTCTTTTTTCAGGTAAGGTCTTGCTTACTTCAGCAAGACAATGCCAGACCACATTCTGCACATACTACAACAGCATGGCTCTGTTGTTAAAGAGGCTAAAAGCTAAACTGGTCTGCCTGCAGTCCAGACCTGTTTCCCACTGAAAACGTTTGGTGCATTATGTAAGGAAATATATGTTAAAGGCGAACCCTGAACTGCTGAACATTTGAAGTCCTGAAGCGAGTAAGAATGGAAAAATTTCAATTTCAAAACCACAGCAATCGGTCTCCTCACTTCCCAGACACCTAAAAGAACGTGTGAAATGTGTTGCTGGCATCAAATTTAAAATATTAAAAATATTTAAGTTTATATATTCTCTCTTTTACTATTTTCAATTTAATATAGGGTTTTAATTATTTGCACATCTTCGCATCCTGTTTTTGTTTACATTTTGCGTAGTGGCCCAACTGCAAGGTTCTAAAAACTATAATAAAATATTAAATCATGTATGTTAATGGAATCACTTCCAAATTTCATCTCATGTATGTGTAGGATTAAATGTATTTGTTATCTAATATCTGATATGATCCTTGATTCACTAGAGGCGAGTTTGATGCAATAGCTGGTGACCTTTCAAAGAAACTGTGAACCAAACCAGTTTTCTTCTAACCAGCTCATATCAAATGATCAACTATTGTTTTGGAAACAAGACATTTGTTTCACCTTGTACTGCATTTTTATACTTTTTACTTTACCCTGTACTTTTTAAGGGGCCTTAGTAATCAGTCATCCTCTGTAAATTTGGCCTCTTTAAAATCATGGTGCCAAAAGGCATTTCTTGCGTAGAATAATCTATAGGAACATTTCAGTGAATAGCATCCCATATCTCTAAATCAGAGTTTAAAAAGTTCAATGTAATGCAAAGGCTTTTGGAAAAACGTTTAAACTGGTACAAACCTAAAGCTTGATGGAGCTCAGCAGGTAACACCACTACTTGCCAAGGAACCACCACCCTATGTGGGAGACTGGGGTTCGATTCCCAGTCTGGGTGACTATGCTGTGCTATACCAATAAGAGTCCTTGAGCAAGACTCCTAACACCTCATTGGCCTACCTGCAATATGGTTAACTGCGTAAGTCGCTCTGGATAAGAGCGTCAGTTAAATGCATTAAATAAGTTAGTCCCTCCTAGTCGCCAATGACATTTTAATATCTTGACCTTAACCTTGTGCTGTGTGCGGGCTAAGCACATAAAGCTGCCACTCACCTTCACACATCTGTAAATCTGATTAGAGTTTTCTGTTCCACCTTAACTGGTGCAATAGTGCAACTATGGTGTCCATCATTTAAGGTGGAAAGGACAATGTGAATAAGGAGCTGGTGAATAAATAGCTGACACCTCCTTTGTTAACATAGCGTTAAAGTTTAACCTTTAGAAGGTTTATTACCATTACAACTCTTGTTTGCTAACCCGGCTTTTCGGGAAACATAACGTACTTCAAAGGCTTGTTTTATTTAATGAGTGTAATTTTAAACCAATTACTTTGTCAAACACATTTAACTGTTGACCCAAAGCATAGGACTGGCTTTCATACGCATAGCTCTGTAAAATCCACAGCTACCATTCCCACTTTCTTCTCTCAGGTTTACTCAGCCACTCCGGTTTAAATGTCTCAACACCGACCTACCATTCTGTACGTTTTTGTTGTTTCCAGGTCCTGACTAGTGAAGTAGGAGACTGGCGTAAGAATGTGGAGGCCATGTCTGGTATGGAAGGCAGGAAGAAGATGTTTGATGCTGCTGGTGGAGGACAGTAACTGCATACCACCCTAATAAGACTGTCTGGATTTCCATGATGAGAGAATCTGGACAAAATGGCATAGAAGGAGGAGAAGAGAAAGAAAGGAGGAAAGCATTGGAGCCTCAAGTCCTTGGTCTGGTTAACTAATTACTGGATTCAGTTGCCTTAATGTTCACCTGGCCTGCCTTTCTGTACACTCTTAAAAATAAAGCTGTCCAGAAAAGAGGGCTATTTAAAACACCAATAGAAGTGCTTCTTAGGGAGTTACTTTTCCAAATGAATGTGAGGAACCTTCTTAGAGCTTAAAGCACCACCACATTCTGTATAGGTTCAATTCCATGATGCTATTAAAACCAATCAAAGCCAAAACAAGAGCTACAAAGGATCCTTTATTTTTAAGGTGTGTATATTTTATTATTTTTGCTGCCAAATATTCATAAATAGCATAAACAGTCCTGTTAGTACTATTGTAACCACCTTGAAATGTGGAATTTAGCTTTTTTCTTTATTATTATTATTATTATTATTATTATTATTATTATTATCATTATTATTATTATTATTATTATTATTATTATTATTATTATTATTATTAATAATAATAAGAAGAAGAATAAAACTATAATAATAACAACTAATTATTCATAAAAAATAGTTTGTCTATTTTATTAAATATCCCAAGTGGGTCCTATGTTATGATATTATTACAGTACTCGAGTCATGATATGATTCTGGTGTGATATTTAAAACTTTGTGAGTATTGCGATACAACATATTGTGATACACTGCAGCTCATTTCTTTGCACTGTAAATTATAAGTAGTCCAAAAGAAGACACTTTATCTGATGCATTTGAAAGTTTGTTTATTTTACCTCAATAAATACAATGGTGAGCATATAGTCTCAGAAATAACTCAGTAACCCTTGCCTTGACACAGAGACCTAGTGTAATCCTGTGGATTAAGACAGAAATGCAGTTTTGTAAATGCCTGTATTAGCCTATGAAAAGGATTCATACACAGTTCAGTGATTAAATAATTAAATAATGAGTATTCATCTGGGACTCTGTGTTGGGATCATTTTAAACCCAAAACAGTGTGATATTATACTGTATTCGTTTTCTATTCACTCTTAGTGTGTAGTTACTAGTGCTTTCTGCCTTAGAAATGCTCGGGTATGATTCACTATGTCAATACAGCAAGAGATACAGTAAAAGGCTTGGTCCTTCACAAAGAAAGTGTGTTATGTTCATGGGCACAGGCAATTAAACTGTAGTGTTTTGTTAATATGAGGATTTGCACGTCAGCAAAATGGGGAAGGTTTACTGGGTTTAAAATCAGAAACAACCAAGCAAAATTTGAAACCACTGTAACAGAAAGTGAACACAATGCATCAGTGAGATGTTTTCTCAGTAATGCCATTAGAAAATTCCTTTCTCTTAATTACTCATCTCCTGTACATGCCTCATCTCTAATATGCTTTGAAGAGAGAAGGATTTTATCTACAGTTTCTTTTATATATTTCAGATGCTGAATAGTTTTTGGCAAAAAAATATAAGTGGCTGCTTAACTTTTACATGTTGAGGAAACCAGAAACTTTGATTTCAAACCAGTTTACTTACTTTTGGAAGTTAAAACAATGATTTAGGGTTATTAGATTTGTCTTTATTCAGAGAGATTTCAGGCACTTACTCTCTATATGCAGACATACACTCATCATCAAAACAATACTAGCACAAATAGTTGCAATCAGAAAGAATCAACCGACAGGAAATAGAATTGGTGGGTAGGTTTGATATTGTGAAACATGAAATTCAAGTTGCATGTTGGGCCGCGCATGTGATGTAAGCAAGGACGGGCCTTGTGTACCTGACTGATTAACGAGTCAAACCTTAACGAGTCATCCTGTTAGTGCAAGCACTATCTGCAGACGGCTGCATGACAGAGGACTGCATACATGCAGACTGTTCCCGCTTTTTTCCCAGCCTGTAGAGGCGCTGTGGTCAGCACCAAGACGAGCGCCCTGGTGTCGCTCCACCTCCAGCCTGTTCGCAAAATCCGCAGGAAATGTGTGAGAATACTCAAGCAGCATAGGATTAATTAACACAGAACCCCATTAGGAACCTCTAGAACCCCATGCTGAGTGAAAACATGGCGGCCTGATGCCATACTAAGAGACATTACTTCTCTGTGTGTAGCTCCTGAAGTTTTGCCCATATCAGCCTACATTTATCATCATTTGTTCCTGGTAATCTTATCTTCCTTCCCAATGGCATTGCAATCCCATACATCCTTCTGGGTGAGGATTGTTTTGATGAGTGTATATGTGCCCATGAATGAATGAATGAATGAATCAAATCATGAAGTGAAGAATGTGTAAATGAGCTGGAATTAACTGTGAGAAAAGTTTTTCATAGTCCCAGAAGTTTAGGCCATGCAGTGCCCCTGCTAATGCGTATAAAAGTATTAGGGATGTGTAGCTTGTGGAGCTACCAGTGTGTTTTCTGCTCTTTGGTTTGGTACTGCAAGCCATAGTACCATGGTAGCATTTCTCTTCAAAAGAAGGGAGCACAACATCATAAGGTGGAACATAATGCTGTTGTGCTCTTGTCTTTTTTCTTCCTCCTAGATGTGCTCTAGGCCATCATAGGATGCACCACTAGTTACTAATTGCTTTTGGTATGTGGGTGTGTTAAGCAATTGCAGTCTTTTCCCCCAACATGTTACCCAACACGTCTGTGTTACCACATTTGAGAGTAAGTCGTTGGAGGATCATAATTACATGATGTGGAATGAGTCACCCTAAAGTTACAATGTGGAGTGAGTCACTCTTTCACAACAGGTACTTTAAACCAAACAATATGAAAAGGTGTTTAATGCAAACATGTTAAGTATGGACTGGTCTCATTTGTAACAGATGACTGTGAATTGTGTTATATGAGGATATACTGCTTTATAATAATTTTATACAAAAGTCAGTGTTTCATAGATGCAGCCTTTAGAGCTCTAACAAGTTCTCTTGGTACATTTGCTCAAGCAGCTTTATGCTGTACTTTCCCAGCAGGACCGAAGAATTTCTGGACGCTCTTATCATCAGTTGTCAGTTCTTTTTTCTGAGCTTAAGCCAAAGGTAAAGGAATAAATTCAAGGAAACGAATGTTAAATCTACATAGCTGTGTATACTGAGTTCCACTGACAAGTTAAATTTACACTTCCAGGCAAATGTTTGGATACCCGTGAAGTTCATTAATCGTTTTATTTAGAACATAGAACTTACAGGCCCACATCCTGCATCCTTCAGTTCATGTTTACATGACCATTTTCCAACCTCCCTTCATTCTTTACAATTCAACACTGTTTACAGTACCTGTTCTGTTACTGGGGCTTTTTGCTTTCAGAGTTGACACACCTGTAACAGTTATAACATTTTCTATGACCTGGGCTTTTAGAAATTCTTCCTCTACCAAGTGCGGAAGCTACCATATGTCCAAACAAAAATATGTACATTCATTTTGACCAATTCTTACTTTTAGGCATAATTTAAAAACACAGCAGCTGCTGTTTACACTCCTTGTAGATGTCTTGATGAATGGACCAACAGAAATGTCCCAAAACTGCTTGGAACAACATTGAAGTATATTGGGTGTTTGCCCTCTCCTGTAAAGTTGCTACTTTGGAGATACTTGTTTTTCTTTGGACAGAGATGATATTAAGCTTCATATTTAGCCTCTTAGGAGAAAATAGAGAATGTTTAAAGCTGCTTTAAGGTACATGATGAAATAGGTCAAATATAAAATATTTAAAAACTTTTGTTTTATTCAGCATCTTTTTTGGGTTACTGTAGATCAGGGCATTAATGGAGCCTGGCTGAATTTTGGGCCCAAAATACACCCTAAGACATTTCAGTCTGAACCCGTCCTGAGAACCAGCTTTACATATTGAGTCTGACACCAAACCAAGCCTGCCAAAACTCTTGGCGTGAGCTGAGTACATTGTTACGTTCTGAACTGGAAACCAACTGGAGCACAAGATAATTCTTATGGGCACTGGTCCAAGATCACACAATGTTCAGAACTGTATGAACTCCTCCCATTCTATTTTGTCTCTCGGCTTTTTATTGAATTATGTACTTTTAAAGATGATGTTAGAAAATCGACAATATGTTCTTTTATATATAGGGAGAAGTTATTCAGTAAAAATACGAAGGGTGACAGGCGGTGCCTGTGGCATAGTTTTGCCTCTAAACGCCCTATGAAAACCACAGCAAGGGAGAGCCTCCACAGAATTATTTCCAGAAGCTGAAAATTAGGGGTCAGGGTTTGGAGCAGCTCCCAATAGAAAATACCCCATAAAAAATGAGTACATACTGTATTACATAACTTATCAATGAATGCCTTGGGTTCAAATAGACTGTAACATAATGCCTGTAAATATCTGAGGAGTACTGAATTATTTATTAGGCAGGTCCATACATTTGAATAAATGAGCAAAGAACAAAAAAGACCTCACCTTTAAGTTAAAGGCTGATTCAACAGTGTTGCTATTTGAGTGGTGTGATTCAGAAAAGGGTTACTCTAGCAGCCACCCATGAGAGTTCAAGAATAGAGAAGAGAGGACAAGGTCAAAGCTGTGCAACTGCTCAGCATTTAACCACAACACAGCTAGTGTTGTATTTTTAGCAGTGTTCTTTACTAAGCTTTCTCAACCTTGGTATACTTAACACTAAGACCTACATCATAAGCCCCCAACTCCTAAAAAGGGGGTGATGGGGTGGCTATTGTCTATCACTCCCTGTGTGCATGCATAATTAAATCCCTATGATTATATACCTACATGGTAAAAGAGCTGTGTTTAATCAGAAACATGATTTTATGTGTGTACGACTGTTCAAAGCTGGGTTTGCTAGTCATGTACTGGTTAGCATTATTGAGGTCAGCTCAAAATCAGTAGAAATTGTAACAATTTGAATTCAGTTTATTTAGTGGTATGATTGTTTTAGTAGTGTTAAGACGGAATGTTCCCTCATTTATGTTAATTAAACAAACCTTGTGGTATAGACCCATTCAGAGCCATAGGATTTTAGTCATGTTAAAAAATGGTTTTGACTTTGAACCAGTTTGGCTGAATACTTTATTTACTGTGGTCAAACAAGGCAAGTTTATTTAATTTAAAAATGTAATTCAAATGCCTTATATGATTAAAAGCAAAACATAAGTGGCATAAAAAGGCAAGACATCCCATGCTTGGTGACATTCCATTCTTAATCCTTAGGGTTTAATAGGATAGCCCATTTATGAGGTCAGACACTGATGTTGGCTCACTTTAATTCATCCCAAAGGACTGTGCAGGCCAGTCAAGTAATTCTACACCGTTCATCCAAGTCTTTATGAACCTTGCTTTAGGCACTGGTGTGCAGCAAGGTTATAATAGTTTTGGATTTTTCATTATAGGTTAGTTTTATTTCATATTGAGCATGTGTTTTATCCTTGATGCTCTTGTTTGCACCCCTGAGGACTCTGGAGTGGTATATGTCCTCTAGTGGTGAAAGGATTGTTCCTGTGATTGACTGGGCCGTCTTGACCACCCGTTGCAGACACCTGCAGTCCTGGGCGGAGCAGCTTTCAACCCAAACTGTGATGGAGCTGGTGAGAATACCTTCAATTATGCACCTGTAGAAGTTCCTCAGAATTCTGTCTGGCATGGCAGTGTTCTTGAGTTATTGCAGTACATGTCGTTGTGGTTGTACCGTTTTGACCAGTTGTGTTGTATTGTGCAACCAGGTGAGATCTTCATGAATTCTGACTCCAAGAAATTTGAAGGTGCTCACTCTCTCTACTGCCCTCTGATTAATAAGCATGGGTTTGTGATGCTCTGTTGTCCTCACAATCATCTTGTTTGTCTTGTCAACAGTTAAGGAGAGGTTGTTGACCTGACACCACGCCACCAATATTGCCACCTCCGTCTATAAGGGTGTCTCATCAGATCAGGTGCCCCAGAGATCAGTCCTGTGACAATGCTATCATCAGCAAATTTGATGATGGTGGTGTCACTGTCAGAGGCATCACAGTGATGGGTAAACAGCGTGAATAGCACTTAAAACACAGCCCTAGGGTGTCTCTATGTTTATAATCTGTGTGCTGGAAGTGTGGTTTCCAATCCTGACAGACTGTGGTCTGCTTGTCAGGAAATCCTTCACACAGTTACACAGGAGGGTGTCAGTCCAAGAGTGTGGAACTTATACGTATAGTGTGTTCAGGTCTTCTGTCAGAGCTAACAGTCTGTCTGTTCTCTTTGTCTAAGCTGAACTGCTGCCCGTCCTGTGTGGCCTGATGCTGCTGCTACATCTGCCCCGACTGGGAGCCACTGGGAGCCTTACTACCACGGAGCTCCTGGCTGTCCTGCACTGTGGAAGCTTGGCCTGCGCCTGCTGACCCATCTTAGGAACCACCAACATCATTACAGACTAATCAGACATTACACTCTCCTTTCTTGTGCTGTCTTGTATCTGGTGTTGACCCGAGGAGGATGGGTTCCCCTTTGAGTCTTGGTTCCTCTTGAGGTTTCTTCCTTCCTAACTAAGGGAGTTTTTCCTTGCCACTGTCGCCTTCGGCTTGCTCATTGGGGGCTCGAACACCAGATTCTTTGTAAAGATTCTTTGTAAAGCTGCTTTGTGACAACATCTGTTGTAAAAAGCGCTATAAAAATAAATGTTGATTGATTGATTGAAGTTGAGTCTCCTCGGAGGGACAATATAACACATTATTATAAAAGCTTTTCTAAATATATCACACGTCAGTTTATGTTGACTTTGATTTAAATCAGGGTGAGTCATAACCACTTTGTAGCACAACTAACAAATAATATGACGTTGTTACAGATAAAATATGCTGTAATGCTGATACAGGTTAAAAGTAGATAAGCAACGCTAAGCCTCTTGTGTGCTTGTGTGGGCTCTAGGCCAGTCTTATATATTACTAAGGTTAAGTGGAGGTAGGTGTGGATGAGGACCATTGAGCAAAGTGTGTAGATGGGCATGACTTTTATTTAGATATTAGCTTCAAGTTTCTTCTTGGCTCCCCATAACCATCACCTTGGTTCTCCTTAACCATCACAACAACAAGACCAGCTGATTTGGATGATAGCTACAATGAATCATTGGCTGCTGCTGCAAAAAAAACTTTGGAAATCTTTAATAGACACTGTGACACAAATAACATTACTATTTTAGCAAGTTCAAGAATTAATATATCCGGTTTAAAATGGATTTAACATGGGAAAACAACAAACACATGTAAAAATTGCACTTATCATCAAATTTCTGATTATACTATTTACTGAGCTAATGATACAGTAGTTGTGTCTCTCAGTATGGCATCAGGCCATCAATGCAACATGTCAGACATCTTGGCATGGAGTTGTAGAGGTTCCTAATGGCATCCTGTGATGGTCCATCCCATGCAGCTTGAATATTCTCACACAGTTCCTCCAGATTTTGCTGTAGAATGAATTCATTGGTGGTGTAAACCAAGACAAAAGTGGGATCATCACTTAAATGCTTTGTCCACAGTCGTGGCTGTTGGGTCACTCCATGCATGTCGGATAATCCATCAGTTCTCTCTCTCCATGATTCATGTAGGCTTCCATGTCCCTCATGTCGCTTGTGCGTGCCTTCTTCTATCTCCTGCCGCCAACACTGTGATATGGTAGTAACCATATGACCGGTAAGGTGCCCAATACATTAATAAGACCATCCTGTTTCCCTGAGCTTCACATTGCGAATCCTCTCTAATGCTTTCAACGGCTTGAATAGCAGCACATGCGCAGTGTGAAATTTTACATGTGTCATGACGTCAAACCTACCCACCAAGTTTCATTCCTGTTGGTTGATTCCTTCTGGGTGCAACAATTTTTTTTTTTTTTTAGATTAGACACTGAAATGAAGGTAGGGCTGGAGCTTTCAGGTGATAGCAATGGCATGAAGAGCATAAAAGTCAAGTGGTTAAAAAAATGCAGCAGCAGCAGCGGCAGAGAAACACATTCAAAATCAAAAAGTTTTGTTTTGGACGTATAGCGAAAGCTGCCTGTTCAGATGGGAGATAACTCCTACAACTATTGGGGACTTGCCATCCTACATGAGCATATTTCTCGTCAGTAGACAATGTGGCATCATCTAATTCATATCAGCTAGAGTCTTTAGCCTCTCTGTCCTAACTGTGCTCTATTCTGTACATAACAAGGCATGCTTAGCAGTATGCTCATGTTCAGCCAAATGTGTTTCATTGAATTAATGCTCTGTGCATTTTCTTCATCTTCCTGAAACAGAACGAGTAACCGGATAGTGATTTCAGTGTTTAAACACTGACACCATGAATACTTATCTACATACTTAACTAGCCCAAGCCTTGCACATTCTTAGTTGACCTAAAACCAACATCTAAAGATTTCTTGAACACACTGTAATATTATTAATTAGGCTGCAAAAAGACTACAACCACCAGTCCCACCATTACAACTGTCACTGAAGCCCTGGATTACCTTTGATCTCATAAGCCCACAATGAAAGGTTCATGACGTAGGGTGCTCGACTGCTTTAAACTGAACTTTTTTTAGCAATGGCGTCTGCACAAAACACACCCCATTAACACATAAAGGAGCCCAGCTTACAGCACACAATACTTGCCTCTCCCTTTAAAAACAACAGGAAAACTTTACCTCACTCTGCAAGAAATGTGTCCACTGTTAGCATCCACTTAAGTTACTCGTTTTTATTGTAACATTACTTAATGAATGTTTTTTTTCTCCTGAAGGACCCCTCAGTGTGCCCCTCAGTATAAACACTCATTCTCACATGCACTCTGAAAATATCATTTTCCCAGGTGCCTAAAATATTTTGTAAATAAATGTAATGCTCTTCCCTGGACGAATAATGCTCAGTAAAGTACTCAGATTAATACTCAGATTAACAGTGACTTGGACACACTTGGGCCCTTTTTAACTCTGCACATACGGGTGAGCCATGAAAGATACGGACTGCTTTCATGCAAGAATGTAAACCGTCAAGGCACAAAGATTAAATCAGTGGTGGAAATTGGAACTGAAACTTGTGGTAACATATTAATGTTAGCATAGGCTTAGTATGGGCATTCTAAATGTAATGATCCCAGATATGTAAACAGGCACTAAAATAAAAAGATTTAAAAAAAGATGGTCAGTGGCAGGTAGGTGGTGAAAACAAACAAACTTATAACATTAAACATTAAACCCCTTATCAGCAGGTTTGGCAGGAGCAAAAACCCTGAATGCAAAACGGGATAGACTCAATATTGCTGCTGAAAAACATCGCCAAGTTAGTTTTCCCTTAACGTGAGGCTAAATAATGTCTTTAGGGGTTAAACCTTCTCAAAACCATCAGTTCTGCCCAAATAAGTTCTGTGCCAATCAGTGAACATGTGGGGAGAGCTGCCACTTAATAATGTCTTCCAGGAAGGCTCTCCTTAATGTCCATAATGAACGGGAAAATGCTTTATGCTTAATGCATAAATGCTTAATCATTACCATGCATTATATTGGTCCTGTTGTTATAGAGTGTTTAGTTCAGTTTTAGGGTGTCTTTAATAATGTACTGTATAATGTAGTAACACTTAAATTCTGTTTCACCATTAATAGGTAAGTGCCTACTAACCTAAATGACTACTAACTGTCAGAAGGTACTAAGTAATTACTCATTAGATAACAGAGAAACAATGATAAGGGTAGTTCACTCTAAATATCTAGATTGTGAAGGATTATATCCTCCATTATTATTATTATAGATAGAACAGAAACAGTAGAGGTATAGAAACAGATATCCCCTAGCACCACACCACACTGTACAGACTGTTGTCCCTCTTGTGTTTGTTTCAGTCAGTGACAGTAAAAAGCTAATGCACATCTGGCAGTGTTAACCAATTTGTACACCATGGTTTCTGCATGACCCCATGTGCAAGCGTTGGTTAAAGCCTCCTTGCATGGTAACTCTTTACCAATGAACAAGATGTTACTGTGTTCTTCCTTATGAGTTTTATACTCCAGAGTGTAAACTGAAACAGAAGGTACATCATTCCTCATAAGTACATTATGATCTAGAATGTTATTAGAAACTGAAAGAGTAATGAACAAGGCGTGACTGCGTTCTTCTCAAGAAATACGTCTTTATCTAGAATGTTGTTAAAGAACTGAAACAGTAATGAACAAGGCATGACTGAGTTTCAGTGTGATTAATTACGCTATTTTTATCTCCTTCCTTACAGTGGGAGCCCGGGTCTCTATCTGGGACATGCTATGTGTCTGGCTAGTGAGAAGCAGGTTTTTCTTACAGGGACTAGTTGGTTCCCCATTTGGAATCTGTCATTAAACTTACTCCATGTTAATAAATAACCAAATTACGACTTTTTATTCATTTCTAATTCAGGCACACATTATTTGTTATTAAGTCTGCCAAAGAGATAGAACACTCAATTCAGTTTACAGCCGATCACTAAAGCCACAAACAAGAAGCGACTTAAACTAGAGATAATGTTAAACAAATGCTGTTAAACAGCTGTGAAGTAGCTACTTCATCCTGCTTGATTCTTCAAGGCTAAGGTAACACATTCTACTGCTGGTTGGGACAGATATTTCCAAGCTCCCTGCTCAGTTGCAGATTCTCTGGATGAGGTTGGGGAGGGAGATCTCTGTTTTTTCAGCCACATCATCCCTAATTCAGTAGAGAGCTGTGATAGGACAGTAATTACATTTCATTATGGTATGGAATTTGCTCTGCTTGGACTGAAGTACAATGATTATACTGCGTTTTTTAGTACATTTAAAGCATTGCATCGCGTGGCACTCTGAGCTGATTGCTTTTCAAGGTGAATTGTATTCAATTCTGGCCCAAATTCATGTTAAACCCATAACCTGCATGTATTGTTTTTCTGTGAAGGCGTTGAGCAATGTTTAATCACTGTGCTAAATCTTTTACTTTTCATTTTGGCATGTTTTCTGCGTGTGTCACCTGTTTAACCACATGCTCTGTGCAATGCAATGAACTTCTTTGCTGTAATACTTTCAATGAGGTATACATATTTGAAGAACAATACAAAGGAAATCAATACAGCTGTGCCTTTATTTAATTTCACAGTGTATTGTTTTTGGTTTATAAATGACATCACAACATCAAAAAATGTATTACAGGCTTTGTTTTTCGTTTTGGCATGAATTCAGGGTGCTGCTATGGAAAAGCAATTCAAATGTTGGTACTGCAGGTTATTTCACATTTTTCCAGTAAAGTGGCTGTATTTTAATTTGGAACTAATTCCTCTCCATAATTTCAGGTTTTAAATCCCCTCCATTCTGTTTTGCATTTCTGCCCTTCATCTGGATTTTATCGCTCATCCAAATAAAGTTTCCCACATACATGGCCTAATTAAAACCAGGAATGAGATGGAATGCTTCCTTCTGCGTTTAAAGATTAAAGAATATTCCCACATTAATGGCCTAATTAAAACCAGGAATGAGATGGAATGCTTCCTTCTGCTTTTACAGATGAAAGAATATTCCCACGAACATGGCCTAATTAAAACCAAAGACTGGGATGGAGTATTTCCTTCTGCTATCTAGGATTAAAGAAACTTCCCACATACATGGTCTAATTGAAACCAGGAATGGGATGGGATATTTCCTTCTGCTATCCAGGAGTAAATGAATTTCCCTCATACATGGCCTAATTAAAACCAGGAATAGGATGGAATACTCCCTTCTGCTATCCAGGAGTAAATGAATTTCCCTCATATATGGTCTAATTGAAACCAGGAATGGGATGGGATATTTCCTTCTGCTATCCAGGAGTAAATGAATTTCCCTCATATATGGCCTAATTAAAACCAGGAATGGGATGGAATACTTCCTTCTTCTTTTAAAGATTGAAGAATATTCCCATGTTAATGGCCTAATTAAAACCAGGAATGGGATGGAATACTTCCTTCTTCTTTTAAAGATTGAAGAATATTCCCATGTTAATGGCCTAATTAAAACCAGGAATGGGATGGAATACTTCCCTCGGCTATCCACGATTAAATAAATTTCCCATATACATGGCCTAATTTTTTTTTCAATTTTTTAAATCTACGTGTCATATTCCCATTCCATTAGGATTCAGTGATTTTGGAGATATAATGAGAGAAGTAGGAAATGGCAAATACCAAATGGTGGCCTTAGTCCTGCAGTTCTACTCAAAGTCTAAGATTTGGTTTAGACCTATAGAACCAGAACCCTCAAGTATGCTTGGTTAAAATGCGTGCATCTGAGACAGAGTTGTGTGAAATGTAATCTCTTCATGTGGATAATAGACCACTGCCGAGTCTGTATTGTGGTGGATCTTGCAGACAGCTTTTAATGAGACAATGATTAAAGGCATAGTCTGCAGCCATCTTGTCATGTTGTATAGTCTCTGTGTTTTGTAACTGAGTGCTTAGTTCTTATATCTTTGTGTTAATCTTCTCTGGTCTTGAACCCTTCTTGTCCTCCTGACTTGAATTTGCCACTGGTGTGTGTGTATATATGTGTATATACAGTTTTGTGTGTTCAACCACACTATTGTTCAAAAGTTTGGAATAAATGATTATATTATCATTTTAATTAATTTAAATACAATGATAACAACTCCTGTAAATAATAGATGTAGTACAGAAATATGGATGTTATGAAATAGTCTTTGAAAGACAGAAGCTTTATTCACTCTTTCAGGACATGACAGTATGTTTTCAGCCAATTTATCTGCCTTGAGATTTGATCAGCACTTTCGTTCAGTGACATGGCAGTTTTCAGACTTTATGAGCTATAGAGCATGAAAAAAAATCCTCCTGAGATATGAAGCCAGTTTCTCAAGCTGTGCCTCCACATTCCACTTTCGTCACATGTTAACAGAATACTGTACAGCGGGGGTACTCACAAGAAACTCAGAGAAGTTCTGGTTCATGAATCTGTTTGACAAAAAAAGGAAAGCACAGTTATAAGGCTTGCACCATTGGCTGGCACGGCTCAGTCAATCAGCCCAAATGTTTAATTAAATTACACTTTTAGTTTGAGATAATCTGTTTAACCATATAGCCTTAAAGCTGTGCTTTCCTTTTTCTGTCAAACAGATTCATGAACCAGAACTTCTTTGTGAATTAATTCACACAGCATGTCTGCTACATACAATGCTGTTGAGGTTGTAATGGTTCCAAAGGTGGAACTGCTCCCCTCTTCAGTCTCTTCAGTGTCAAATGCTAAGCAAACCTTGCTGGAGAAACTATCCAGAGTCAAATTAGCAGAGCAAACTACAGACCTAGAATTTAAGAAAAATGTAGGAGCTGAAGATTTCTGGCTTGTTTTGTCAATTTTCTTTTCCACCTTAAATGGTACCACAGTTACATTTTAGCATCTGTACAAGCTGTAGCATTTACGGTGAAGCAAAACATTTGATTAGGGAACTGGTCATTTTTTTCCTTTGCCATTTACTGTTCGGTTATTTGGACGGAATGTGAAATGTACCCGCTTCCACTTCACAGCCTGGAATGATAGATTGCCACATAGTGCGCCATTTTCAATGAAGTTGCTATGTTGTCGTGTGTACATTTTGGTGGTGTAAATATTATTAAGTCAGCACTTTTACATAACAGGATAGACTACAGTGTTTGGGGTTTACAGTATGTGAGTTCTATGTACTGAAATTCAGTTATGCCAATGTAAATACAGTTTTCCATTCAATTGCACTTCACATGAAATACAAATAAACACTGTTTCCTAGAACGGCAGCAGTATCAGACCAAATACAGAAGAGCACAGCTACTCCTAATGCAAAAGTTCTTCATATCTACAATAACATTAGATTGAACTACCCTGTTGTCCATAAGAATGGAATAGCACATGTATCACACAACACTATAACATGGGGTTATACACAAGAATCATGGAGAAATCCTGGTTCTGACCCAATTACTTTGGGGCAGTAGTATGGGCACAAGGATAAAACATCTATCTACAGTCAGCGTAATAAATAGTTGAACATCAGCTAAGTTATACTTATTTTAGCTGCTTACCACAGCATATCAGAGCTGAACTAAAATGACAATTCCCTTACAAGTAGGCTAGGCAATTCAGTCCTTGGTAATTACATTGGAAGCAGGAGCTTTGGAATCCAGCCTTGGAATCCAGCTTCAAGACTATGTGTAATCAATTCATAATGACAACTGTAACTGTGAATGTCTTCTGTAAACCAAAGGCTGGGTTCCTGCCTTATCAATTATTCAGGGACTGTGTTCTAGCTGCTCTGACCTCAAACACACTGTGCATTTAAGTAATATGAGACTGATAGAGAGACTGAGAGAGATGCATTCTCATATAGATCCATACTAATAGGGCAGCAGATTAATTAACTGTGCAAATGTAAAAATGCATTATAGACCTGAAATGATTGATGTTAGAAGAAATTGACAAGGGACAAGAGAGAAAAATACAGATAATAGTTTTTCACACAGATTTCTGATTTTGTGTATTCACTCTGCTATCATCACTTCATCAGCCATTGACTGAAGAGGCCAGAGTTAAAGCAGTGAATCTATCTATGATGGCATGTGAAGGAGTTACAGGCCAAGACACTGATGTGTTTAGCAGAGGTCAGGGTATTCTAGGTCCTCATTATGGACTAATGCATTTTGGGAAATTCATGTCTGTTTTATTCAATAGAATCATGCTTATATATAAACCTGCAAGTATTACAGTGCTTCATTGTTGAATACAAATCAGTGGCATTTCGGAAACAGTGAAAATCTTCCTGTCAAAAATTCTTGGTTCACTTCATTATCTCTATAGCTCCTACTGGTTACGACTGTAAGTTCTGAAGAGAAGGCCCAACACGTTAGATAAACTATCAGGATAATTCTGAAGCAACAAAAGAATAAACAATAAGACCAACCAGGAATAAAGGGTGGAATCAGTGTTTTCTTTAGGATTTTGTTTGACAACATATGAGGTGGAGAGATATGCTATAGCTTTAAATTCTAGTCTTGGGCCAGAACCTACAATTTGTCTGCCATTACCACTGGCATAGCAGGGAAGTCAAAGGGGGTCGAACATAACAGGGTCAGACATAATAGTCAGACATAAAGGAAGCTTTGTAAAAAACCTTTGTTTTTGTGTTTATTTAACTACGTAAAAAGAACCTACAGTTATAATATGCTTTCATGACAGAATTGCATCTGCTATTAAGCGCGTGTGTATGTGTGTGTATAATGGGGTGAATGCAAGAACATGTTTTTTTAACAGACACTACATGTTACTCAGCTTCTTTGTTGTTAGCATGGTCCTTATTTTTGTCCTCATTGCTTTGTGAAAAGGTGGACACATGCACTTCATTCACTGAATTCTTTTCAGCACTTAGTACTTGCATGTGAACCAGAACAATGCTGGTCGCACAAAGATCTAACCCTCATGCTTTTATGCTAACAATGCATGGATCTACATCAAACAATGGCCCAATCAAAACACTGTGGCTCTGGTTGAGTTTTTTAAAGTGATAAGAAGTCAACATATCTCATGTAGCAAACTATGAACAAAGGGCCCTATTAGAATACTGTATGTATATATATATATATATATATTGGCTCAAAAATGTTAAAGTATTAAAGGAACATTTGAAAACACAAAAGATCTCAACGGGGAAAGAAATCTGCATGCAGAATATCTTATTCCTCATACGGACTGTTAGGAATGAAAGGATGCCACATAATCGGAAGGAAATAAAAATTATCCCTCTATTGAGGGTTGAATTCAAAGACACCCTGAAAATCAATGCGAAAAAGTTATGCAGCAGGCTCGTCCAGTTCAGCAAAATTCCATTGCAGCAACTCAGAATGGTACTTAGTAGATTGTATGGCCTCCACATGCTTCTATGCATGCCTGACAATGTCAGGGAATGCTCCTAATGAGACGACAGATGGTGTCATTGTCATTCACCAGGAGGAACCCAGGACCCACAGCACCAGCGAAGGGTCTGACAATGGGTCCAAGAATTTCATTCTGATGCCTAATAGCAGTCAGGGTGCCGTTGTCTAGCCTGTAGAGGTCTATGCGTCCTTCCAGGGACATGCCTCCCCAGATCATCACTGACTCACCACCAAACTGGTCATGCTGAATGATGTTGCAGGCAGCATAACGTTCTCCACGGCGCCTCCAGAGCCTTGTCTACCACATGTACTCAGGTAAAGCTCTCATGTGTGAAAAGCACACTTTTCTATGGCAAATGCCAATCGAGCTCTACGGTGCTGGGCAGTGAGCACAAGGTCCACTACAGGATGTCGGGCCCTCCGGCCGCCTTCATGAAGCCTGTTTCTGAGTGTTTGGTCAGACACATTCACAGCAGTGGCCTGCTGGAGTTCATTTTGTAGTGCTCTGGCAGTGCTCAACCTGTTCCTCCTTGCACAAAAGGAGCAGATAGCAGTCCTACTGAGGGGTTAAGGACCTTCTACGCTCTTGTCCAAGATCCATGGGTTACTTAGACAATGAAAACCTGAGAATTAAGTTCTGTAAAAAATCTGATTGTCCATCCCAATTACACAAACCTCGATAATGAAAACATAAAAAGCAGCCCCCTGTGTTAGCATGGTTGCCCTCTGTTTTTTGCAATAAAATACAATCCAAATATAACAAAACAGGTCGCTGATGCTGATTTATGCTGTCATTAGTGGGGAAGGGACACAGGACAACACTCTACAAAAACCCTGGAGTGAAGACACTGCATTGAGCCTGTGACGGCTGTGGTGGTTCTCTAGCTACTAATATAAAACCTGAAGTATACCTAAAAAAAGAGCTCATATAACTGCTGTTCATATCACTGCTGTTCATATCACTGCTGTTCATATCACTGCTGTTCATATCACTGCTGTTCTAGCCAGCTGCACTGGCTACCTCTATCTATTAGAATATAGAATAAAGTTCTGTTACTGGTCTATAGAGCTCTAAATAGTCTAACACCTATTTACATCACAGAACGTCTTTCTGTTTATGTTTTAGCTTGTGATCTTAGATAGACAGATGCTGGCCTTCTGGGAACACTGTCTGTAAAATACAGGAAACATGGAGAGACTTCTTTCAATTATTATGCTTCTAAACAGTGAAACTCAATTCGTAGGAAATGAGTTCCACAGTTTAGAAGCATAATAACTATTTCTATTATTTTATTCATCATCATCATCATCATAATCATCATCATCATCATATATATATAGTATTCCTCCCCCATTGCTGATGTCAACTGTCTGGAAAGCACTTTGAGCTGCTAATGGTATGAAAGGTGCTCTATAAACGTTTATTATGATGATGATGGTGATGATAATGATGATGATGATTATGATGATGATGATGATGATGATGATGATTATTATTATTATTATAATTATTATTATTGTTGTTGCTATTATTATTATTATTATTGTTATTATTATTATACCTACCCTACTGGTCCAGCGAGCTTAACCATCCCAAGTTGGTGACCTGATTCAAAGAGTGAGTTGTTGAAGTTGCACTGAGTTGCACTAAGACAGTGGGTTTACAGTGTTCCTCTGTTGCTGTATTGGCACAGAAGTTCCCACAACTGCTGCATCTGCTTCTCCATTAAACCTGACCTGCTCCACTGCCTCAGTTTATGCGCCACTTCCTATATTGCGCAAACCTCCTGGGCATGCCACCTTACTTCTCAGAGCCCATTGTTGCTGTTTGACATTAAGCAAGGCCACAGCCAGTACTAGCCCTCAAACTAAGTGTCAATGATACAGATAATCCACAGGCGTGACGTTCCCATATTTTCCACTGCACTATTTACTTCGTCACTGTTGCTCGGGGACTGCTTCGCAGGTTATTCCCTCCTTGGACTCCTCTGACGTGTAGCACTAGATCTTGATGTCTTTTCACTGAAAATAGCTTCATCTGGCAGACACAACAATATTTATCTTCTTAAGTAGATTAGAGTTCCCTAATAAACTGGGAGCACAGCAGAACAAAGCAGAACAGAGCTCATTTACGTAAAACAGTTTCCGAAGCTTAAACCCTGTTTAATTCTTAGAGATAAAGCAGAGCTGGAAATGGTCATAGGAGAATGCAATATGATTATGAAGGCTCAGTGTAAAAGAACAATGTTGCACAACACCGAAAAAAGGCTAGCCCAGTACTCTAGGTGTGTACAGTGTGTATTTCTGCCAGTAAAAAAGGTGTGGTGTTTCAGTCAAGTGTCTTCTTCTCATCCTTTGTGTGTTGTAGGTCAGGAATTTGAAGTTATGTACGTATGACAGTTTGTGTGATGTTATCGGAGGAGGAACAGGGGAGGATTAAGAGCTTTTTATTAATGGGGCACCACATTTTTTTTATTAATGGGGCACTGTAGAACCCGTCTCTGGTAAATTCAACACAGGGTAAGCAGAAATGTACATTAGGTTAATCTTTAATCTCGTAGTATCTTTAAATCGTTCATCTTTGATTATTTTCTTTCCTTAGGCTTTAGCTAGGTAACAATGAAAAGATGGCAGGATAAGACCATGATTTCAATCCAAATATAAGAGGTTCCTTCACTCAGCCATTGCTTTCGCAGATGTGCCACAGATAAACGCTCACAGTGGCCTTCAAATATATTAGCACCCCTGATAAACATGAGCAAACAAGCTGTTGTAAGATGTCAATTTACCATCTATCCTTCAGTTTTTTTAATTCAGACTATTAACAAAAACCTAAGCTTGGTCAAATTTCCTATATGTCTATAAGTCAAAATGTTAATTTTATCTTAATGTTCTATTATTTTACATTTAATCATATATTTATTAACGTGTAAACTACACATTTATTGTAATGAGATTTTTTTCTGCTTAAATTTTTTTATAGCTGTAGTGTTGTTCCCTGAGCCTTACCACAAGCATTTCAGTGTGTGTCCTTCCCAGATTGTATATACAGAAGTATATACAGTATATCGGTCTGCTGGGTTGATCAGGTTGGCACCCCGCTGACCGTTTGCCACTGTCTCTCCACCCTGGGACCCCACAAATAACTGTTATACACACAACCCCCTTTAGAATGCACAGATTTTAATTTTAGAAAATGAACTAAGACAAATATTACAAACACCTGAGAGAAAAAAGAATTAGGGCTTTATATAAAATGATTTAGATTTTTTTTTATATTTATTTATTGAATTACTGGAGGGCTTCCTAAAAGCACCCCTAAAAGTAAAATGCTAGTGGACCACCAGTGTTGCCGTTTCCAGGACTGATATGACCTGTTATGATTTGATGATAAGATGTTTACACATGTATACAGCCTCTAATAGGTATGTTTTATATAAATCCCCACTGAAATATGAGATAAACAAAGCACTGTGTACATGTGATCAGCACTGTACATGTGAAATGGATCTCTAAATCCTCGCTAACTAGCACCAACCAGATTCGTTAAGGTCACACAACTGTACAAAGGTCAAATATTGCCTAAGCTGCTTTTTTTCATTGTTGCAGAGCATGTAATAATCTTTTCTTGTTAAGACAATTATTTTTTAATGAAAAAGCAACATCACTGGTCCACACCCTCTACAGATGGCCTGAGGACCACCAAATATTGCTTCATGGCCCAGTAAAGGAACCCTATCATATTTTATATAATATGATATGATATCTAGACTGGTAGGTTTGGTGGTCTTTATGCTAATCTAGAATATATTGTATTTCTTTGCAATCGCACTTTGTTCCAATTTAGCCTCTGTGTGAATTTTAACAATTATAATGGAATCTTAAGACAGTTCGGCTGTAAACTGGTGTGACAGGATGCACACTGTGCCTCACTGTTTCCATACACATCTACCACTTTATCTATAGTGTTGAGTGACTTGAGTGTCAGCACACTACACCCTGTTGTGTCGCATACATTGCTGATGTTCAGAAAAATACTTGAATGACATACTTCAGGCTAAGAGTGTAAGGCTTGGGGCTGTCCATGCAAACACAGTCAGAAGCTCCTTTCAGAGCTCATTGTAAAAATATACTAAACAGTCAACAATGACAGTCAACAGTGACACCAGCAACGCAGCAACGCCACCCAGAAAATGCATTACATATGAGGAAGTTACATCATGTGTGCTGTGGATACTAAATGAAAATAAAGAGAAGCTGTATATAGAATTAATGTCATACACTATATGTCCTTTTAGTTTAGGACTAAATCTAGGAGATACCGCTTATCGCTCCAAGGGATTTTCTGCGGTACCCACTGTTGGATGTTGGGTCACTGGAACTAAAAATCCTCACTTAATATTTTGTAGCCAGGCTACTTACTGTGGTCCAATCTGCTCCAGTGAATATATACAGTGTGCTTATGCACTTTTAACCCCAATACAAGGAATTTAGCAATTAATTAACAATAAACACAAAGCAAAAAAACTCATTTCAAACATTTTATGACTTAAAGAAACACACTCAAATAAAATAACCTGTTCTGAGAAATTAGTTGACTTGAAAGTCAGTTGCTTCTTTGTTGTGTTTCATGTTTGGTTGCACTGACTTCTAACTAAAGAGTGTTTTTTTCCCTTCTCCTGTAATGTTTAAAAAATATTATTTTTTGTAGATGACTCTCAAATTTATATATCATTTTTGACTTTGAGGTCAGGACTGGCAATCCAAATATACACATTTTACTTCCTTTTGAGAGCATCAAATCTGTTTTCGGTCAGTACAGAAATCCCATATGTCAAAGTGGTAGAGCTTTTCTTTAAAGATGGCGGATGGTGACTGAGCAACAAGCAGCGAGCACTGATGTGAAGTTATTCTTTTCTGTGGTGTTTTTTAATGTAATTAAGGTGCCTAATATACACACCACACCTTTGCCCCATGCTTGCCCATGGCACTGCCCTTGCCCCTGCCCAAGCAGTACATTTTACCCATTTCAAGCATTAACTTTCTTTAAGAGTTCCTTTTAACAAACATAACTAAACTATTTACAGCATAGTTTTTAAACAGTGGCTGCAAGTGTTAAGTGTTCCATGGAAATCTGTTACGCTACCTGCCAGGCCCAGGATTAGTCGGCATAAAAGCTAACTGAACAAGGTGTCTTCCAACTGCTGAAGAGTTACACAGAACAAGTCTGGTTTGGTTTTCCAATTGTCTGTGTGGCTTTCTGCATGTGTGTGTGTGTGTGTGTGTGTGTGTGTGTGTGTGTGAGATCACCAAAATATAGATGTAGAGTATACATCATGTTCTATAAGTTTCACACTGGTCTAGACACATATGCATGATACTGGTTACCTGATAAAGCATGTTATAACAATGTATAAAAAATTTACATTTACTAATAAACAAAATCAAAGAAAGGAAGAGAACGTCATTGTGGTTGCACTTCTGGTTTTTAAGGTGGATGTTCCTGCTCATCTTGTTCTTCAAAGTTGTGCCATGAACTGGAGAGAGAGAGAGAGAGAGAGAGAGAGAGAGAGAGAGAGAGAGAGAGAGAGAGAGAGAGAGACAGAGGGAAAAAGACAGAGAACATATGTAAATGTAAATATACAGTAGAAGAGAGAGAGACAGAGACAGAGAGAGAGAGAGAGATAGAGAGAGAGAGAGAGAGGGAGAGAGGGAGAGAGAGAGAGAGAGAGAGAGAGGGAGACAGAGAGAGAGAGAGAGAGAGAGAGAGAGAGAGAGAGAGAGAGAGAGAGAGAGAGAGAGAGAGAGAGAGAGAGACAGAGAGAGAGAGAGAGAGAGAGAAGGAGAGAGAGAGAGAGAGAGGGAAAAAGACAGAGAACATATGGAAATGTAAAAATACAGTAGAAGTGCCAAAGCAGAATGTTTTTAAAGGACATAAAAGACAAAACACAATTTAAAAAATCAGGGTTAATTAAAAGGTCACTTTACTTAAAGGGTGTCTACATAACACATTAATAACATCTTACATAAACACTGTATACATGTTCATGAATGTTTAAATCATCATTCATGAAGTGTGCATGTTTCGCAAGATGTTAATATGGAGAACATGAAACGAAGATATGAGAGCCATGTTACTGAGAGACTTTTTAAATAAATAATTAAAATGAATTATTATTCATTCAATTCTGACTTTTATTTTGAAAAAAACAAAACAAGAACTCTCTCATTAAAATGACTTAGGACTCCATGTCAGTGTCATGTACTTTTTTACATACTTTATAAATGTTGCTTTAAACATTTCTGAAGGATTTAAAAACTGTTTATGTAAGATGTGTTACGAATGTGTTGTGTAGACACGGTTTAAGTGTTACTGAAAACTTATAGGATCTCACCTCAGACTTTATAGACTGGCGTCTATAGGGACTTAGCCTGAGCAAACAAGAAAGCATGAGAACAGATGGCTGAAGGCGTTTTATGTTCCTGCTTTCTCCGCCATTCTTCCGCTAATCAGTCATTAGTACTGGATTCAGGAAAGCAGGCCCAGAGTAGCTTGCAACAAGACCTTGGAGGGTAGGGTTCAAGGCTCTGATGGAATGTGGTGGCTGATTTTTCTGCACTACTGCAATTGCTGTTTTAATAATGCCATTGTTTTATGTAATTAGACCTTCTAACCGACATTTGATGAGGCAGTATGTTTAGTTGACAGTGGGTTGTTGCTGGGTTACCTATATTACCATTTTCTTTCCTTTGCATCATTACAAAGGAGTAACATTTCTCTGTATTGATAACACAGGTGGATATATTCCCAACATCTTGATTACATATTATAAATGTTTATTAGAGGAATATGTACATGAAAAATCTTGAGTATCTGAAAAATCCAGTTCTTCCCAAATGAGCAAATTTACATACTTAAAATGTATGGCTACTTTAAATGATGCATCATATAATCAAAACTGCCACACTTGCCATTTAAAAAATAGCACCCTTTTAAATTGTGACTTAGAAAATAATTGTTTGGAAATAAATCTCATCAGTTCTCAGGTTAATCACCTCCTATTTTTTCTCCAGTAACCTCACAGAAAGTTTTGGCCTGATGCTTGAGCCATTGTGTTACTACCGCTTTGTCAGTTTGTTTAATTTTCAGATTTTTATATATTTTTTAACAAGTTAATTCATTTCACTACAATTGGCATGCCTGATTTGACCATTTTTGATTTTATTATGTAGAAATGGTTACTGATTGCAGACTAAAATGAATTTCTTCACATGTGCACCAATATCTAATTGTCATTACATATTTTATTCCCTCAGATACAAAGTAAGGCAAAGGTAATTCATAGAAAATCAGAACCTGCCTAAATAGCTTTAGCAATCTCACCATCATAGTCTTGGGCATCATCAATGTGTTGAGCTATGGTATGTCATCAATATGGTGACTGTAGCTATATATAGCTATATACTATATATGACTTCTGGAATGTGTGCATATCATATATATACATGTGATGAGATGGATATTCAACAGTGGTGGTAAAAGTTTGGTGCAGTGGATTGGCGCAGTAATGTTTTGAATCAAGACACCATTGTAAGATCACAAGGCTCAACAGACTACATACTTGCAGAGAACTTAACAACACACAATAGCAGCTACAAGCTCCATACAGTGCAAAATAACCTACACCTCATAGCAGGATAGTGTCGGAGACAGATTGCCTGTTATCTGGTGTGCTGCCAGCCTGTTCTAGGAAAGGCTGATTAAGTTCCAGGTAAAGAGAGCTACAAACCAGTGTTATGACTTCTATAATTCACATGTTATAGTCACTATAGTTAGGGCCTATGCAAACATGTGTGCACAGTTATTATAAATGTGTAAATTTTACACACAGATCAGAGGAATTTTATTAATCACAACTCAAACAACTATATACACAACATTCAGAAAGTTTTATTTAAAATAACAGCAGGTACATTTCTAAGCCGGCTCGCCCACTGACAATAACAGAATGGCTCTCCTCCAGGGCCAAAATGAGAATGCACAACATCTTGCTTTACAAACTTTGAAAGGAACTATAACAACAGGCGTTTTCTTTAGATGAAACGGTGCTGTATTTTGGGTGGTGGCACTAAACTATGAGCAGAAACAACAGGATTCTGCATGGAATCTGATGTACTACTAACTGCATGATTTAAAATTAGTTTGAATTCTTCATTTTATAAAATGTCATAACACATATGTTGCTACTTATTTAAAACAAAACTAAAGAGCTTATTTTTATATTCCTAATTACCCGCCAGTTGGATATTTATGTGTTGATGTTTAAAAGTTTTGATTTCAAGTCTTACTTTATGTTGCCAGTAGTTTCAATGAAATTAAGCAAATGTTTATAGGCATTTATTTCAAATATTAATATTGGTTAATATTTGTGCATGGTACAAAAAACATTTATTTATTTATTTATTTACTTGCTTTTCATTTCATTTCATTTCATTTTGTCCAAAAACAGGAATCAATGATCAGTCAATGCAAAAACCAGACATAGAGAATGACACTTAGTAAAAGCAGATAGCAAAATAGGAGTAAGCATATTATTCTCATATTATTAGGTTTCACTTTGTTTTCCACTGTGTATTAGGTACAATACATCAGGACTATCAATGTGTGAACTGTGGAAAAATGTTTTTCTCATCTTTTGGCTGTCCAGTTAATGGCCACCGAATAACCTATCCTCCAGGTGCTTGTGACTGGGGGTGGATTTCAATTGGTGGATTGTCTCTGTAACACTTTTTATCTTTCCTGTATTCATAATCCAATTTGAATGCATTTATGAGGCATTACACAGCATACATAACATCTTATAACACATGGCAAAAGTTTGCAACACGTGTAATACATGCAAGAGCATGCAATTGTTATAATGTCTGGTTATTAACGAGCTATAAAATCTGCCCATAAGAACATCGCAGACGCTGAAGAGGTACACTTATAGAGTTTTTTGCCAGGTTTTACGTTAAGTGAGTCTGTTTGTTTTTTAATGTTGAATAAATATCATTAAAGTACATCACAGCTCATAGAGCGTTACATGCTCTGACTGATGTGATGTTTTCTAACTGGTAATATGGGACATAAAATGTGAATAGGTTGCTCTGCCAAATTCATATGTTGCTCTGCTTTTTTAAGACTTGCATGAATAAACCTAGCACCTAGCACACTGTTCATGCTTATGATGTTCTTATAAACAGGTATTATAGAGCCTATACGATACCTGACAGTATTATCTTGCATTCCAGTTTTAAAGATGCAAGTTTATGCATGTAATTATGAGTATTTTTAGGAAATAATATGAGCTTATAGTAATCAGACTGCAAAGTATACTGCAACTGCATTAGTGAGCACGCTGGGTGACGAGCTGCCCTATGCTTCGCATGAATGTATTCCACTGATCACCGGACTCATCTCAGCTGAAGTTAGCCTGAGGGTACTCATCTGTAATAGGTATTGGTAAACATAGTAAATAAATAAGGCTGAGAAATTATCAATAGTTAACATATTATTATATTAGCTCAGCCTATTTACTGTAACTCACAGAGGGACAGTGTTCAGTGGAAATGAGAGTGTGTATATTCTGTTTATGTTAATAAAATAATATTATTATCCTGTTAATTACATGTATTTATTCATTTCAAAATATCAAAATTGTTATTTTCTGTAAAATACTTATTGTTTTATAACTTGCTTTAATTTTGCTGGTTAAAGTCTGTATGGTTATACAAACCTGCAAAACCATAAATCGACAGCAACTCAAAATAGGTTTTTCCCTCTCATTGGCCATCACCATTCTTTCTGTTCCATCCGATTAGTAACTTCCTTAGTAACACATTTTCACCATGACACAATCACACAAAGCTTGTAGGGCAACTTTTCTCTGGTGACTGCTCTATTGATGATGGCAGATTTTCCTAATTTGCATAACATTGGGTGGCCAGAGGGATATGTAGTTCAGTAGATCAAGGGATGAGGAGATTGAAAACCACATACAAGAGCAAATTCACTTTGTGTCCTCAGAAATACCAGTACCACTGCCTCAGATAGTTGAGCAAGAAGTGCAGTGC